>JACXGM010013356.1:7402-23194 GCA_016801145.1 Umbra pygmaea | reverse complement strand
CCTATGGACAGACTCGCCCACCTCAGCTGTAGATCTCTGCAGTTCATCCAGAGTGATCATGGGCCTCTTGGCTGCATCTCTGATCAGTCTTCTCCTTGTATGAGCTGAAAGTTTAGAGGGATGGCCGGGTCTTGGTAGATTTGCAGTGGTCTGATACTCCTTCCATTTCAATATTATCACTTGCACAGTGCTCCTTGGGATGTTTAAAGCTTGGGAAATCTTTCTCTATCCAAATCCGGCTTTAAACTTCTCCACAACAGTATCTCGGACCTGCCTGGTGTGTTCCTTGTTCTTCATGATGCTCTCTGTGCTTTCAACGGACCTCTGAGACTATCACAGAGCAGGTGCATTTTTACAGAGACTTGATTACACACAGGTGGATTCTATTTATCATCATTAGTCATTTAAGTCAACATTGGATCATTCAGAGATCCAAATGTTCAAGGGGGCCGACTACTTTCGCAAGGCACTGTAAGTATTTTGAGCCTTTGCCATGACACTCTAATTTTTAAATCTATATATATGTATATACACATCAATAAGTTATTTGTACCCACTGGTCTGAACTGACTGGACTCTTTGACTGGATAGGATACTCGTGTTTAAGATGGCTGGAGTCTGCATACCAGGCCCCAATAAAAATAATGCTCAAAATCACTTACTGTAGGTCACTTGTTTCCCACATTCAAACCTTTAAATCAAACAGTAAATGACTTCTTTGATAACCATCTGCCGTATTTAAATAGGAAACCACAGCTTAGTGACTAATCTTTAGGAGTGAAACATTTTCCAGAGGTCATTTTCCTAATACACTTGCCGCTGAGGGTAAGTGATATGACTATGAAGCATTCTGAGCTCAGTCACACAAGACAGACTATGCATCCACCAGCCCAATATCAGATTAGTGAGCAAACGGAGGCAATGGTCTATTCCCACAATCTGAAATCACTTCCAGAAAACATTTGGAGCAGGTATCTATTTAGTTCTACACTAAACGAGAAGATGTGACTTTTTTAAAAGGTAGAAAAAAGCAATATGACCAAAAACAGCAATTTGAAACCTTTGAATTGGTTGTCTGACTGACATACCGGTATACAGTATGTTACCTTTAAATGTAGGTTTCTGCAAAGAGATGAACTGGGATCTAATGTCTATGGTTGAATCATTACATTCTTGTTTAAAATGACAGAGACACATTCATAAATGGTGCCCTCGGCAATATGACATCATTCACAGTGCGGCGACATCCTACAAAACAAATATCAACAAAAGCAATTTCCTAATTTGCCCAGAGGTTCTTCAGCTCCATAAATGGTCCATTTACCTATGTCAACTTCAGCTGGATCGGTCCACCTCTCCTCATGAACATTGGAAACAGAGCAGAGATAGGTCCCTTTCAGGTCTGCTTCTGCCTTCTCAATCTACCAGAGACATGATTAAACACATCTTCATCACTGTTTAGCAGAGCAATAGTAGGAATCATTTCTGGTTGTTTTTTGGTGTTATCTTATTTGACAAGGCCATAGTAAACAGAGACTAGGGAGACAGGCATTTATAGAGAAACAGAAAAGGACCTCTCCTCCAAACTCCAGTGCTACATTGGTCTACTTTTCTTAGATTACTGTCAAAAAATTTAGCGTGAAATGTTTACCAGGTTATTCTAAATGACAAAGGTTACATTGCAGTGGAATTGTTGGCTCTCGGCAAGGTCAAATGACAAGACGGAGTCAATATCAGCACAGGAGCAGATAAACAATGGAGTTTATAACCTGCAGCGTGTCGGTGGTCTTGCCAAGCAATAGGTGTCCATTTCGGTACCACTGGTAGTGTGGGATGGGAATGCCAAAAGCAGAGCAGCAGAGGGTGAGGTTCTCCCCTGGTCTAATGGTCTGGGGTGCAGGTTGGACAACTATATGGGGCTCTCCTTGCCAGGATTCTGGGAGTCCTAATAAAGACATCAAAATATGTTACAGCAATAAAGTGTATGCAAAACTGCACTCTGAATTAAAAAATAGTTTATCTTCATACTTTTAATGTGTAACTAATAATTTCTTATACCTGGATTTGCAATTTCAAGGACCTTTACTTTAACCCATTCACTGAACACACAGTTGCAGAACTGGTTATTCACACGGCAAATGTAAAGCTTTGATTTCTGTGCTGCAAACTTCAGATCTGCTCTGTTCCCACCTAATATCTATTTAAAGAAAACATTTAATTGGTTATTGAATATCAGTCTATGAATTGTCAACGTAATATTTTCATAAAAAAGTACTCAGCACCAGCCTACCTCCTTGTCTTCCGATGTGAACCACTGGTATGTCAGCTTACCAGTCCCCTGTGCTCTCACACTCAGAGTCACTGTGTAGTTCAGAGGTACACACACAGACACAGGATGCTGGACAATGACAATGTCTGAAAATGGAAATTGATAAAGTGATAAGTATCTTTTGTTAACTTATTAGATGATTCTTCGGAATTCAAGCAGGACATAAAAAGTAACAATACTTCCCATAAGGTTCAATTTCATAATCATTTATGAATCTGTGTGACAGACTGTACATGTCTGATTTGCATGTATTTGAATACAAATATTTTTGAGAATACTCTCTTAATCCAATCTGTTAGTTACTGGATGTATTGCACCCATTGCTGAGATGATATATCCAGTTTAAAAGATGTGGCGAGTCTCAGTAAACATTCCTCACTATGCTGCCAGTTATTCTGATTGTAAACTCACCATACACTTATTTAGGTACACCTTCCTAGTACCGGGTTTGACCCCTTTATTCCTCAAAAACTGCCTTACTTCATCCTGGCATAGATTCAACAAGGTGCTGAAAACAATCCTCCGAGATTTCAGTCCATATTGACATTACTGCATCACAAATTTGCTGAAAAGTTGTCGGCTGCACATCCATGATCCGAATCTCCTGTTACTCCATTTCCCAAAGGTACTTGATTAGATTAAGATCCTGTGACTGTGGAGGCCATTTAAGTCCATGGAACTCATTGTCATGTTCGAGAAACCAGTTTGAGATGTGAGCTTTGTGATACGGTGCATTATCCTGCTGGAAGGAGCCATTAGAAGATGGGTACACTGGGATCATAAAGGGATGGACATGGTCAGCTACAATTCTCAGGTAGGCTGTGACATTTAAATGATGCTCAGCTGGTACTAAGGGGCCCGAAGTGTGTAAAAACAATATCCCCCAAACTATTACACCACCACCATCAACCTGATCCTTTGATACAAGGAATGTTGTTTACCCCAAGTTCTGACCCTACCATCTGAATGTCACAGAAGAAATCGAGATTCAAACACTTTCCAATCTTCTATTGTCCAATTGTGGTGGGCCAATGCAAATTGTAGCCTCAGTTCTGTTCTTGGGTGACAGGAGTGGCACTCAATGTGGTCTTCTGCTGCTGTAGCCAATCTGGTTCAAGATTTAAAATGTGTTGTGTGTTCAGAGATGCTCTCCTGCATACCTTGTAGCAAGCAGTTATTTGAATAACTTTCTATCAGCTTAAACCAGTCTGGCCATTCTCCTCTGACGTCTGCAATCAACAAGGTATTTTTTTCCCAGAGAACTCCAGCTCACTGGATATTTTCAGGTAGTTGTACAGGAAAATCGTAGTAGATCAACACTTCTTGAAATTCTCAAACCAGCCAGTCTGCCACCAACAACCATGCCACATTTAAAGTCACAAATCGCCTTTCTTCCCCATTCTGATGCTTGGTTTGAACTTCAGCAGATTGGCTTGACCACTTCTTCATGCCTTACTGCCATGTGATTGGCTGATTAGATAGTTGCATTGACAAGCAGTTGAAAACAGGTGCACCTAACGAAGTGGCCGGTGAGTGTATGTTGTGCATGATTAACAATTCCACTTATTGGACATATTATCCCTGCATCTCAGTTTACTGTGCATGCTTCAACAATAAGGAGAACACTCAATCAGGATGGGATTCATCTGAGAGTTCCTTAGAAAAAGCCTCTGCAGTCAAAACACAACAAACTGCCAGACTTACAGATTGTAACAGGATTAACCATGTGGTCTGAATATGTAAACAATTCATAATTTAATTTTAAATTATAAGAAGCCTGGTAGAACCTACAAAAATCCTATGGTAATATGTAGCATTTTCTTCTACAAGATTGAATGTTTTATCATTCTAAATGATAGTATTGTTGCAGCAGAAATTACCAATACATGCAGAGTATCTCAATGTACTGATCAAATAACAATTGATCTTCACTTAAAAAGTACACAATACACACCTGTGATCATGTTTTTCATGACTTGAATGTAGAACACCAGCTTCAAAACCTCAACTGTTGTCTGTTCTGGTCATTACAGTATTGAGCTACTATTAGAGCTGAAAAAGACCACGTTTCAGAATTAGAGTTATGCCAGAGGTGACTGAACTAATATCAAACAAACCAATGGCTAAAATACTAAATCCTATATCTAATACATTTTTTTTATTACAATCACATACATTTGGATGTATTCATATTTAAAAAGGACAAGATATTGAATAATGAAATGTTTTTGGAAATACAAACATTCACTAATACTAATTTGCCATCCATTCAACAAAGGTATTTCAAAATAACATTTGGAAGCATCCACATAGCAGATTTAAATAATTGTATTAATAATAAATTTTAATAATACTAATGTATGAACATGTTTCAATAAAAAGTGTTTGAGATATACTTGGTTTTGAAATATGTATGAAATACACAGAAACAGTATTTCATATACTTGATCTTCAAATACACAAATAATCTAACCCAGTTCCGGCCAACTCAAGACACAGCCAAAACCATAGGAACAGCCCATGGAAATTACATCTGATGAGTACAAAGACGATGTTTGTGGGCCACACGGAAGAAAAGTATATAGGCATGTGTGACTTGTAGATTTGCTCCCCACTTCCCTTTTCACAACTGTCCATAATAAATGTCAATCAAAATCTTGCTGAAAATGTCTTATTACAGACTAGTAACAATGTGTTCACCCATCTGATTCTGACAGTGAATTAGTGTATGGTTTACACCGGGACTCAGCCAGGATTTCTGGGCCCCATTAAAGCATGGGCCCATATCTATCATAAATCACACATTATAAACCACTATATTCCAATGCCCCTGAATCGTCATCACCTTTCCCCCCATTTACCACAATTCTGTGTCTACAAATTAGGCCAATGTTGCACACATGTAGCCTAAAAATGAAAGACAGTCAAGAAAATCACAAGACAATCCGGTCTACACACTCAAATCATAGGTGATTATGATTATGTGATATGGTGCACGGAAATTGTTGTGTTTGAAATAATACTGTACAAAGATCAACAGAATAGAGTACCATACCATATCTGTAGTGTATATAGTTACTTTGAATAAAATATCAAAATAAACTCATAAAACCTTAATCTAAACCTTAATTTATAATAAAGGAATCTAAATAATGGACACAAACAAAAAACTTGACATACGTATATTTGTTTCTTTAACAAAAGTGATTATTCAAAAAAAAAAAAAGGGATCCCCTTCATTCAATAGCTATTTTGAACCAGAAACATTTTTGGTCCTACTTGATTTAACCTGACATTCTGTTACAGATACCCCTGGTATACCTTGGTTCCTTTAAAGATGTGCAATAGTCTAGGTCCTTAAAAGGAAAAGCAGTTCCAAATCTTGACAATCACACAACAAACATCTTTTGGTGTTACATAGTGTTAGGATTTTTTCAAAACATAGCAGTTTTGTGTAAAAAAAAACATTTTTGGACTCATTTGGCCAGAGAATGGACTTCCAAACACATTCAGGTTTGACCATGTGATCTCTGGCAAATTTAAGCTTTTTTTGACTGCAGAGGCTTCTTTTAAGCATGTTATGTTTGGATTGACATTTACTTGATTTTTTGTTTTTTCTTGCAGCTCTTCAGGATATTTTGGAAAGGCATCCTCTTCTAGGCAGAGTTACAGTCAGCCATGTTAAATGCTCTCCATGAATTTTCTTGCCTCACAATGGACTATTGGAGCTAAAATCATGTTTAAATGCTTTTATAGCTTTTCCCAGACTGATGTTCTCTTAGATCTCCTTTCCTCTTCGCATGGTGTGTTTATGGGTAACACAAAACTTACCAGGCCTCTTATCTCTGAGTCCCATCCAAATGCTTTCCTGAATATCTCTCCTTTGATATGTTCTATGGAAGCTCATATTGACAGTTTAACCGTTTAACCAAAAGTAAAACATTTGACCGATTAATAATATTAGTTAAACGGTTTAGAAGTTTTTTTTACGTATATATAAAGCCTAGATTTGTTAAATCACGTGGTTTGTTGACACGCGCAACCAGAGCCTGGCGCTTTGTTTTGAAAGGTAGGGAGATATAGGTAATGAGGAGCGAAATATACTGGCTGCCTGTTTTGCGTCTGCAAGCGTTCTTCATTTAAAATGACAACCCTTGGACATTTATGATTACTGTGATATTAACTTGTGCTTTCATTTTTTCATGTACAGAAATGTATAACGCTATCGTATTGGGAAGCATATATTATTTTATCGGCTATAATTCATCATGCTCCTGATGCATTATAGCCGACAAAATAATGTTACCTTAAAAACAACACACACAGTGATTGACAACACACACTTTATTTTCAGAGAGGACCTTAATGGTCATTTTTAATGGAATGGGTGCGCTCGGCAGATATTGTATAGTTAGTAACATAATGCATAGCAAGCGTTATCAACATTTTGTTTTGTGTTAATGAAATATAGCCCTTGTTGGCAGTAGGCATCCTGTAAACAACAACCTTGTTCCAGATTGTCACCGACTTTTTTTATTCTATAATTTGACAACTTGGTAAAACACAGCATCAAGGCTACTTTCCTTTGATTGACAAAAGAAAGTGAAAACGTCTGCGACAAATTTTCTGCTACAATATTTTGGTTGGTGTGGACTTTACGTCAGTTTAGTGTGGTGAAACCAAACATCGACACAGCTTTAGTATGAAACTAACTAGTTTCAACGTATTGTTTAGTGTGGACTTTGCACTCGAGTGAACTTATACGCAAAGCTGGTCACAACAGAAAAGAGGAACATTAAAATATATTTAAGTTCTGATAAATAAAATGTATTAAAATATCAAATCTAAGTTACCAGTATTAATAGACTTAATAGCTTCATAAATATAACTTTGAAAAAAATGTTTTGTTAAGTTCTATAAGTTCTGATGAACAACAACAGCAAAAATATAAACTATATACAATATATGAGGTATTGTGTACTGAGTCATCCAGTCCTCAATAGCTCCAGTTCAGCAGGTTTTTAATTTATTTTTTAAATATTCATTTATCTGCCATTATAATTGCAGAAACCGACAGTTTGGAAAATGTCTAATTGCCGATACATCGGTCAAATTCAAATTTTTACCAAGCTTTTTTGTGGCAACAGCGCACCTTCTTACAGGCAACTCGACTATGTAGCTAATTTGTTCAAGTATCGGCATATTGTGCTCCTTGAAACGACCACACAGTCTTTTTTCAGAGCAGCCTGTATGTCTCCAATTCTTCTGGCAGTTGTGGCTGAAAACCTTCTTGGTCTTCCTGACCGTGTCTCAGTATTAAGAGATCCCTGAATCTTCTACTTCGTAATAAGTGATTGAACAGTACTGCCTGGCATTTGCAAGGCTTTGGATATCTTTTCATATCCTTTTCCAACATTAGACAGTTCCAGTACCTTCTTATACAGGTCTTTTGACAGTTCATTTCTGCTCCCCATGGCTCAGTATCTAGCCTGCTCAGTGCATCCACTTGAGAGCTAACAAGACTGAACAGTCGTTTCTCGTTACACCCTAACCTGCCTCAAACCTACACTGATTGGTCGGTCGTTTGGTGAACGGCTCCAAATGTTCTCTATCTCAAGATGCCAGACTGATCTGCAAGTGGAAAACTGGAGCACACGAGATCAGGTTGGTCCCACAAGGCTACAGGGTCCCTGCTCATCTGCGTGAATGTGTATTAGGCATGCTGCAAGAATGTATGAGGAGTGCAGATGTGCCCATGTCCATACTGTGAGACGCATAAGACAGCGCTACAGAGAGACAGGAAAGACAGCCGATTGTCCTCGCAGTGGCAGACCACATGTAACAACACCTGCACAGGATCAGTACATATGAACATAACACCTGTGGGACAGGTACAGGATGGCAACAACAACTGCCCGAGTTACACCAGGAATGCACAATCCCTCCATCAAACTGTTCGCAATGGGCTCTATGCACAGCTCCACTACTTCCTGAACTTAAGGCAGCTCCTTTGTTTATCGTCTTACATTATTGGACAAACTGATTAATCCACTTGTGTTTGACCATTGTGACACACGTGGATTAATCAGTTTGTCCAATAATGTAAGGCAGGAAATAAAAGAGCAGCCTTAAGTTCAGGAAGTAGTGGAGCTGTGCATAGAGCCCATAGGCTGAGAGAGGCTAGACTGAGGGCCTGTAGGCCTGTTGTAAGGCAGGTCCTCACCAGAAATCACCGGCAACAACGTCACTAATGGGCACAAATCCATCTTAGACCAGATAGGACTGCGTAGAGCCAGGGGCGCTGTAAAGGGGGGGTAAAGGATGACGATTCTCGGGGCCCATGACTAAGAGGGGGCCCAGAGAAGCCCTTTCTCAGCTGTGTTGGGGGCCCTGTCAAGATTCTTTTCATGGGGCCCAAAATCCTTAGCAGCGCCCCTGCGTAGAGCTTGGATCTCCATCCTATTGTGCAGATCTGGAATCTGTTGAATTTGGGGGGTGAGGAGGGCTAGTACCATTCCCCCCAGAAATGTTTGGGAACTTGCAGTTGTGTTGGTGGAAGAGTGGAGTAACATCTCACAGCAAGAACTGGCAAATCTGGTGCAGTCCATGAGGAGGAGATGCACTTCAGTACTTAATGCAGCTCGTGGCCACACCATATACTGATTGTTGCTTTTGGTTTTGACCTACTCTTTGTTCAGGGAGACATTATTCCACTTCTGTTGGTCACATGTCTGTGGAACTTGTTCAGTTAATGTCTTAGATTTTTAGATCTTTTAATGTTCATATAAATATTTTCACAGGTTAAAGGGGAACAATTGAAATTATATAATTACTCTTTGTTTCTAAAGTAATTAATTGACGTCTTGCTCATCAGTCAACGCTCACTCAGGGCATTTTGTCAATATTCCCCTTTAAGTTTGCTGAAAAATGACAGCAGTTTAAATTGAGAGGACTTTTTAATACTGAGTTTATGTCACTTGCATTCAACCCCAGAACTTAATAGTTGGCAGAGGTAAGTCCTCTGCGATTATAGTTTTATGTATTTTAGGGTAGGTTTATACCAGCTTTGCACCCAGCTTTAGAATGATTTTGCTCAATTCTTGAGAGATTTGGGACATCTTAAAGAGTTACGTGGGTGTTAGACATGAACGTTTATAGCGATCTACTATACCGCTTAATGAACCGCCAGTTAACTCACGCAAACCCTATCAGAAAATGATACCAGATTGGTATGAGTTACAGTATGGGTTCTCTGAGTTTAAAGTATAGATTGTAATTTGTATTTATATTATAATTCTAAACGTTATAATATCATATTTTTGTTTGGATTTAACCATCGTCATTAATACAAATTTCCATGCAATTGCCCCGCCTGCAGATGGTTCCAGGTTTATTATAGTATTTCCTTTCAATCAAGTTTTATTGAAAGTATACTATAATGTTTTTGATCAAGTTAAACCCCATCAAAATTCCTCATTCCATGCAATGCCACTATAGTATATATCTGACTCACAGACAGCACTACGGTATGTCCGTAGATAATTGATAAATAATTGATAAATAATTGATAGGCTATACATGTTTTGAATATGATTTTATATCATGAGTAATGGCAATAATGTCGATAGTGGCCCGTGGAACTCCATATTTTAGTGTGTAATAAAAAATGTTTTCACATTAGGACATTACCTGACCTGGCTACATTAGGTGGATGTTAAGGAGAAGCACAATAAATACTTTGTATTTGAGTACCTGTATCAAAGTTTTGTACATACCTGAATTGCGACCAAACACCATTTTTTCCCACCCCGTTAGAGAATTCATTCGATGTCCTCAGAGTATAGACTGTATACAAACTATACTGAGTGGAGAATAAATCCTCAAAAAGGTATAACTAAGCAAAAAGTATGACAATACGTAGCTAATTTTCCCGGAACAAAACCAGTATTTTACCCTAACTTATGGAGTATGAGACCCTTTTTGGGAGTTGGCTTAATAAAAACGTTGGATTCGGACATCCATTCTAAAAAAGAATCCTGACTACATTGAAGACATTCACAAACGTGTTTTTTAATGTGTACTATTTCACGCAAAACATACCGCAGTACAATTTCAGGAATATAGACAACTAAATGAATCCACGTCTAGCCCAAAAGGCTTTATAATGACATTACGGTATTGCGAGGTGGACAGTTCAGGAACTGAAACAACCCCCTCAAAGACACGCCCCCACATTTTTTTATTCGGGTGGGGCCACGGGCCAGTTCGCTTTGCTTATTTACCTCGCACCACGGAGGGGCTGCCCCGGAGCAAGATATCTCCGAGTAGATAAAAGTCCGTGCGATGTTTTCCTTTACAAACGACAACTACAACCCACTCAATTCATTAATTAGTGGAAGTAATGGGCCGTATGAGCATGTAAAAAATAAGCTCACAGTTATAGGGCAGTGGTTATTAAACCTCTCCGTGAGACTCACAGCCATTTAATTTATTATTTATTTCAGACCTAGATCGCATTGTATCAACGTCTCAACTGACCATCAAGCCTTTGACTGGTTCACTCAGCTGGGTTAGTTCAAGGCTACCACAAAATCCTGAGATGGTTGGGTACCTTGAGAACTTCTGGTCTAGGACAACTCATCCATGTTTCCAATTACTGCAATTAATTTTATAATTATAACAATTTGGAAAAAAACAATTTTACTTGATTATTGATATTTATATAATTATAGAACATCTGTCTACTGGGAAGTTATTTAAAGAGAACAGAACCATATATCACTGTTTTCATTGGCCGATTAGAAAATAATAGTGTATTGGTATATTTTTACGGTGATGGACCATTTCTCAACTAAACCTACACTTAATCATACAATTAATCTCATGCCTAACCATAAATTTAAATTAAGAAAAATGCTACTTTTTGTTTACAATTTTTACTTATTAATTTTTGCAAATAGAATATTAGGAGACTTTTGAAGACCGAATTCTACTTTTAAATTATCTGGGAAAATCTCAGGTGCATCTACTCATCCTATGTTGGTTTTCACAAAATTATATAGCCACAAACTGGTATATAAACAAAGTCAGATTCCACAGGCTAAAAGACAGAAGATAATAATAATAATTAGAGAATTGAGTCAGAGAAAATGGGCAATTGGCTTTCTCATCCAATGGCTTTTGAAAGTAAAGTGACAAGAAATGACATAAAGGAGTATGCAATTGAGATTATTCTTGAATCACAAACCAGCCCCTCACTCCTACCCACTTGCTTGAAGTGCCCTCCATAACCACATGTTGCTTACAAAAATCAGAGAGTGGAAAGGGGATCAGTTAACACATGACTTTCGTGGCACACTTGTGACTTAAATAACCCAATTCATACTCTACTTTAAATAATAAAATGTGTATGAAATTAAAATGAACAAATCCCTTCTTTAGGATTAATTAACCTCAGAAACAACAATTTAAAATGTGTTGTATGTATTCCATCGTGAATATACGTTTTTTAATTAGACAAATGAATACATGTACATATAATAATAATAAGGTAATACGACTTTGCTTTGCTCATGGAGTATGCATCAATTCACACTTCTTGAACCCTTGATCCTTTTCAAATTGCGGAAGTGCACAATAATGCACAAATGAGGGGCCAGAGACCCTTGATCCTTTTCAAATTGCGGAAGTGCACAATAATGCACAAATGAGGGGCCAGAGACAGACAAGAGGTCCCCTTGCCACTAAATTTGGGATTTATCATCTTGCCGCCTCAACACTCTCAATAATGCTGTTGCCAACCTTCTCATTTTAGAAGCACTTCAGGACAACTTTTTAAATTGTAAAACCAATATGCTTTACATGTTTTTATCCTGTTATTTTAAACAATCGTAATTTATGTGCTTGCACCATTTTAGCACTTAACATGGTTTTTATGTGGTTTGTGTTATTTTATTATGTATGCTGGTCACTTGGCCTGGGCTCAAACCCTAAAATCTCAATGTGGCCTATTGTATGTGTTTGAGTTGTCAAATTACAACTATTGTACAGTTTTCCTTAAATTAAAATGTGTTTTTTGCTGCAATTTGCTGGCAGTCATCTGTGAGCCAGCAACCATAAACTGAAATCTTATGTCTGAAAAATATAGCAATGTGATCAGGTGGCTGAATTTACAACTAACATTCTTTGGATGTTCTGGAAGAACTGTTGAGTGGCAGCAAGTGACAAAGGCGATGGTGTCCGGAGTAAGAACCAAACATGCTTTTACCTTCCAGGCCAAGGCACAGGACGTCATCTTCTACCTCATGAAACAAATCCCAAAATATCTAAACACATGACATATCAGTGTTCGGCAATTAGTCTCAACCTACACACTGTCCTACCTTGATGTACTGTAGGTCTTCACTAACTGCTGTCAACATGTTAGAGTTGTGTTTTTCTCATGACCTTTCTTGGTCAACTATTATAGTCTAGAATAATTATTATAGTATATAATAACCTCTTGGGATTTCTCTTTTTTTTTCAATTAGGGGAATGTAGTGATTTTCCCTGAGAGATTACCTCTTGCCTTCTCTTGTTGACTGCATGTCTGAAGGCTAGTTTCGGAAAATGTGATGGGCACTTGTGCCTATTTGTAGGCCTGCTATAAATAGGGTCCTGTTGGCAACACCAGCACGCCTAAGTTTGACAATTGCAGTCAGAACTTTGCCTCTGGGATTCAAGCTCCAAAGGACATTGGAAAGCTTATCAATGGTAAGGTTACAAATTGAATAACTTTGATACATACCTATACATTTTTGTGGTAACTGTACTATCGTTTTTGTTTATATTAAGGTAATGTTTCGAGACCTTTGTAGAGCTTGATACTATTTATACCTTTCTCCACTGCAACTGTTAAGCTTAGCAAAAGGAAAGCAATTACCACTGTCTAAGTTATATTTGAGATTCTTTGTGGCTACATTGCCTGAAAAGGGTATATGCCTTTTTCCAAGATCATTAACATTTAACGTTATTAACAGCTATGTTCTACATTCTTTTCCAGCAAAGCTTACACAAGTAAAACACTGCAACTTGAAATTGGGATTTGATCCATGACAAGATAACATTTTTCTTGAGGAGCAGTCTTATGCAGTAGACTTTTTAATTTATTTTTTCTTTGTGGAATATCGGTTAAGCGGACAATGACTTCCAGAAGACCAATGACCCGCTCTTACTCTGGCAACGGGCGATCTGGCGGCAGCTTCAGTGAAGAGGAGACTAGCCCTGCTAATGGCCGTTCCGAAAACTGTAACTACCTCTCCAATGTGAGGCCTGAAAACAGGTACCTGACCTATTTCTTTCCATGTAGTGCAACCCCGACAGTCCACCACACACATTCATGCGATATTTTAGCTAAAAAAATGTCCCTAACACGCAAAATATACATTTTACTTGGTGAGTAACCATTGAAAAATATTACATCATCTGAACGAACCCTTAGAATACCAATAAGAAATAAAACTTTGTTGCCTACTGCTAAACGCCTGACAACTGTGTAGAGAATCTGAGACATAAAATCATCAGTTTGACTGTTTAAGGTGCCTGTATTTGCTTCTTCTCTGCATAGCTACTCAAGGTATTCTCAATCCAGGTCATCGAGGTAATGCCTACATTTAAAATACCCAATTCAACTAATTTCTTAACCACACATCCCAGTTTACCCTCTAGAGTGAAAGAGAAAACCTACACCTGTTTTTAACAATGTCGTAAGTAATAACATTATATTGATTTTAATGTTATTAAACCTCTACAATGTTATACAATTTCATTAATATGGCATTGTTAAAAATATACCTTTGTAAGTATTGTTACCATGTCACTTTTTAACTGGTAAGATCTTTAAAAAACGTAATAATCCATAATGATCATTAACTACCATCTGCCTCTCCCTTCAATAAACATGTGTGGACTGAAGAGTGAACAGAATTATGGTTGACTACAATGTCCTTGACATACACACACTGTATGAAAGACACTAAAGCTGAAGAGCTCTTTGTATTTCCAGGAGCACATTATTTGGTGTGATGGCTCAGCTGACAGAGGACACCCAGCCAGTGTTTGAGACCACCTTAAAGTCCAAGGCTGTGTCAGAAAACTCCAATGTGAAGTTGACATGTGAAGTTACAGGTAGGCCTCACCAGGACCCACCATGAGTCCACATACTTTCATTTGAAGATGGGTTTTGAAGTGCATTAGATAGATTAGTCCATATGTGGTTATTCCAAAATAAAACCTAGATTCTTGTAAACAGCTATGAAACATTAATTGAGTAAGGTGAAAAATTATGACGTGTGTTCTGTTGCCTATTCCACAATGTGAATAGAAAAACAAAATGGTGAAAAGGCAGCTGAGATGTCATTTGTAATGGCATAATGTTAGCACATTAGGAAAGACATAAATAGAATTGAAAATCTAAGCAGGTTTTACTTGTGCCTTTCCCCACAGCACTTGGGTTTACCCCACTCAAACACAGAAGTAGATATTGTGGCCTGATGCTGTAATAGTCTAAAACAAGCCTTTGTTATTTGAAAATTAAATTTTTCCTGTTTTTAGCTAAATAATACATTCTTGAAAGTTGAAAAATGTAATTACTACTGTGTCCATACCTCAGGAATAATCTGGAAATTAAAAAAATTAGAATAAGGAAAGACAAATTATTTCCTAACAAAAATAAATCATCTAAAACATGGAAAGATTTTTTAAACAAATGGTTATATTACATTGTGTGTCTGTCTATCCATGTGGTGTACCCAGGTAACCCAGCTCCAGATCTGAAGTGGTACAGAGACGACATGGAGTTGGACCGATATTGCGGTCTTCCAAAATATAAAATTGCCCGCAATGGAAAAACACACACACTCTATATTTACAAGTGTGTGAGATGATAAGAATACCATATTCCACAATTACACCAAATGTATTACATACAGTGCCTTGCGAAAGCATTCGGCCCCTTTGAACTTTTCGACTTTTTGCCACATTTCAGGCTTCAAACATAAAGATATGAAACTGTAATTTTTAATGAAGAATCAACAACAAGTGGGACACAATCATGAAGTGGAAAATTTTTTATTGGATATTTCAAACTTTTTTAACAAATAAAAAACTGAAAAATTGGGCGTGCAAAATTATTCAGCCCCCTTAAGTTAATACTTCGTAGCACCACCTTTTGCTGCGATTACAGCTGTAAGTCGCTTGGGGTATGTCTCTATCAGTTTTGAATGTTGAGAGACTGACATTTTTGCCCATTCCTTCTTGCAAAACAGCTCGAGCTCAGTGAGGTTGGATGGAGAGCGTTTGTGAACAGCAGTTTTCAGTTCTTTCCACAGATTCTCGATTGGATTCAGGTCTGGACTTTGACTTGGCCATTCTAACACCTGGATATGTTTATTTGTGAACCATTCCATTGTAGATTTTGCTTTATG
>JACXGM010013355.1:0-23096 GCA_016801145.1 Umbra pygmaea | reverse complement strand
ATGTGTAGGGGTGACGGAGTTGCATGTAAATGTGTAGGGGTGACCGAGTTGCATGTACATGTGTAGGGGTGACCGAGTTGCATGTACATGTGTAGGGGTGACCGAGTTGCATGTACATGTGTAGGGGTGACCGAGTTGCATGTACATGTGTAGGGGTGACCGAGTTGCATGTACATGTGTAGGGGTAACATGTACATCTTTCTGGGTGCGTATCTTGCCTCCTTGCTCGATGTCTGAGTCGGTGAGGTGTGTGAGGGAGAAGCTGGCCATGCTCGCTGGAGAAATGGAGAAGCGCGAGTAGTTCGAGTTAGAGCTGCTCCAGCTGGGCTCTGGGGCACGGCCCCCATGTGGGGGAGGGGAGAAACAGTGCGAGGCCGCAGATGATGGCGACGTGGTGCTGGAAATGACCTGGTCCATCGCGGTCTTGGAGTGGAACCCAGAGGGCTCTGGGGATGAGAAGTCATCATCCCACTCAAATCCACCCCCTGTGCAGGAATTAAGTTTACATAAATATTGCACTTTGCTTTAGGTCTTCCAATTGCATTTATACATTTAAGTCTTTTGCACCCTTATCATATTAAACATACCTGTGACCAACAGATGCATTCCCAGTTATGTAAAATTGGTACATTAAGGCTTAATAATGAATAAAATATAATGTGGTAGCTAAGTATTTACTATTTATTTAAATAATGTAGTTGAGGTGTGTGGCTTATATGGTTAATCAAAAAAGACCTATGTGAGTGTTCCTGGCAACAAAAAAATATATATACACATATACACTGGTCAAAAAAATTAAGGGAACAAGCAATCATCCCAGTATAACACCAATTCAACTACACTTCAGGGATATCAATCTGTACATTTAGGAATCATAATCAATTGTGAATCGCTGTCACCTGTTGTGGTGCAAATTAAAGTGACAACAGGTGCACTGGAGAGGCAACAAGAAAAAGGAAAATAGTTTTGCAGGTGGTGGCCACAGACAATTGCTCTCTCTGTATCCTTCCTGACTGATCATTCTCTAGTTTTGCTTGTGTCCTTGTCATTACTGGTAGCATGAGGCGGTACCTGCAGCCCATTCAGGTTGCACAGGTAGTCCAGGTCCTCCAGAATGGTACATGTCATCGGAGGAAGGTTTGTTTTGTCTGCCAGTACAGTCTCAAGAGCATGGAGGAGATACCAGGAGACTGGTCATTACACGAGGAGAGATAGAGGGGCCGTAAAAGGACATCAACCCAGCAGCAGGACCGGTATTTGCTCCTTTGTGTGTGGAGGAACAGGAGGAGCACTGCCAGAGCCCTACAAAATGACCTCCAGCGGGCTACTGGTGTGCATGTTCTGACCAAACTGCAAAGAAACAGACTTCATGAGGGTGGCATGAGAGCTTCTAGTGGGACCTGTGCTCACAGCTCAGCACCTTGCAGCTTGATTGACATTCACCAGAGAACACCAGAATCGGCAGGTCCACCATTGGCACCCTGTTCTCTTCACAGGTGAGAGCAGGTTCACACTGAGCACATTTTACAGACGTGAAAGTGGAGACACCGTGGTGAACGCTATGCTGCCTGCAACATCATCCAGCATGACCAGTTTGGTGGTGGGTCTGTGATGGTCTGGGGAGGCATATCCTTGGGTGGGGGGTCGCACAGACCTCCACGTGCTAGCCAACGGTACCCTGGCTGCTGTGATCATCAGATCTATGCTGTACAGTATGTACATTGTTCCCTGGGTTCCTCCTGGTGCATGTCAATGCAGGGCCTCATGTGGCCAGAGTGTGTAGGCAGATCCTGGATGACAAAGGCATTGATGCCATTGACTGGCCCTCAAACTCCCCAGACCTGAATCCCATTGAGAACCTCTGGGATGTTATGTATTGGTGCATCCAACACTGCTAAGTAGCGCCACAGACCGTCCAAGAGCTCAATGATGCCCTGATCCAGGTCTGGAAGGAGACACTCAGGAACCAATCTGCCGTCTCATCCGGAGCATGCCTAGACATTGTCAGGAGTGCATACAGGCACATTGGGGCCATACACACTACTGAGTCACATTATGAGTTGCCATGATGAAATTCACACAAGTTGGAACAGCCTGTGATTTCAATTGTTTACTTTGATTTACAGTGTGAGTTTGAATCCAGCCCTCAATCCGGTTTGTGATTTTGGTTTCCACTGACTGCTGTTATGTCATTTTGTTCTCAAAGAATTACACAATTTACAGTAAAAATGTTGATCTTTAATATGTTTTGTTCATCGAGACTGTGTAATTTGATTGGTCCCTTAATTTACTTTGAGCAGTGGATTATTTTCTTCATTATAAATATTCTTACTATTCTAAACCTCAGTTGCGGTTACATTAAACAGTTACATTAGTGTCATTAGAAGTGATCTATGATAATTAGTTGGAGATGGAGAACAGCATCATCCTTCCTAAATCCATCTAAGCACAGATTTATATGGCCTCACCACTTGTGTAGGGCAATTAATGCATACAACTCAGAGCACCTGATTATTTCCTGACAGGAAAAGTCACAAATGAAATAAAACCGTTTTGTCAATATTGAGCATGAGTCTAGATAATGTTAATTTAACGTAAATGTTCCAGAATTGACTGAAACTACCTAATTCCCAAGCATTCCAAGGAGCATTTGAAACAGTTGTCCTGCCTCTCATTGTTATAATTAAAATACCAAATCGACCCTGATCAAAATATTATTGCAAATCATTTCAGAAGTTACCTGTTGCATGATGTCTAAAAATATAAATAAAACTAGTGAAAGTGTTATCTTTAAAGGGGACAAATGACAAAATTCTATGAATTGTCTATATCAAAAGAAGTAGTTATTTGAGGGTCTCCCTCCTCAGTCAGCTCTCTCACCCAGGGAGAACCGGGTAAAGGTAGCGCGAGTGCTACATCAATAGGTTATATGGGTCTGTGCAGATGAATGCGTTTGATCCAACTTTTTGAAATAACAATCATTTTGGAAAAAAAAATTTAATTCACAAAGAAAATCCCAAAATCGTGAAGCCCAACTGCTATTGGTATATACATGTTCGCCCTGAGAGAGAGCTGACTTATGAGGGAGACTATCAAATAAGTACTTCAAACGATTTATATAGACAAATTATAGAACTTCATCATTGTTTCCCTTTAAGTGTTTGCATTGATGTTGTTGGCTGTATGACTCTTACCTTCTTCATCTGTGGAGCTCTCTGTAGAGTTGATGAACCGGTTCAGGTAAGCAGCAGATGGCACAGGGCTGTTAAACTCAGACACCTGGCTATTGGAGCCTGACAAATTGTCTCCCAGTTCCTTGGTGGGGGTCTCCTAAAGATGGAGAATGCAAACCAATGAGTCCAGAGCAGTACAGTGTGTACAGCTTTGTAATGAGAAATGAGTACCATTTTCACAGGCGTAAAATTCAACAAACAGAACCTATGACTATGCTTGTCTGTCAATTATCATGCAAGTAAGCAAGCATATGACTGGATAGCCCAATGTAGCTACAGTTGCAATCAAAATTACCGGACAAATAAAACACCAGATTCACTTTTCCGAAGGACAAGTGGCCAATAAAGTTCATGTATACCCCTGCCATTGCTAATGAGGAATGGGCTATTATTCCTCAGGAAGGCTGCGAGAGGCTGGTGTCTGGCTATGCATCTAATTTGCAGCAGGTTATAACAGCAAAAGGGTGCTCTACTAAGTACTAAAGATGCTTGCCATGAAGGGGTTAAATACTTTTGAGACTGGAGAAGACATTATCAGTTTTATTTTCAGATTAATTTGGGAAAACCACTTGATGCATTCATTGTGTTGAGCTATTTCAACTGTCTTTGTTTGATTTGCTCATTGCAAACAGTACATTTTTTGTATTTTAATTATATTGATAACCCAATTTTCTCCCCTCCCAACTGGGTCCAATTCCCCCTAAATCTAGCTTGTCTGCAACTGTGCAACTCCTTGGACAGGTGCGGGAGGGTTGAGGGAGCTCACATGGTTCCTCCAACTACAGTATGTCTCAGAGTCATCTGATTTCTTTCAGACTGCTAGTCAAACACAGAAGCCTAAAGTCTGCTCACGCGCAGGAAGATTACAGTCACCAACTTTACTTCAGTGATTGAACTCACAGGTGCCTGATCTGCACAAGAGTCGCTGGAGACAGTTGTAGCAAGGTATGTTAATCTGTTAATCTAATTATCTATCACTTATCCTGAGTGGTGATGTGTCTATTTGGGCTGCCTCGTACTAGAGCTCCAAGCAAAATTGGAGAAGTCATGGGTAAATTCGAAATCGTGACCACTGTAACGTGATTGTCAGGGGCTGTGATTTTAATGATGATTTGAATAAAAAATGTCATCCCTACCAATTAATAAATTCCTGGCTCCAGTACTGGTAACTATCATTTTAATAACAAGACTGAGCTGAGTCTTCCGCGCGTCTTCTCATGTCAAATTAAACCCTAAACTACACATAGTGTCTAGCACATTGCATCCATGAGCAGACTAAATTCAATATTTAAGACTGTCTAAACTGAAAAACAATCAAAATGTTAATGAAACCATTGACATCAATATCACTTCTCATTGTTTAAACCTCTTTCAAAAATGTAATGCAATTGAAACAAATTTCCCTACTTTAAAGATAGTGATAAATCCATCATGATTTGGTAAGGAATGTAAGCTTTTTCAAAAGTTAAGCATCCCATCACCAGGATGTTTTTGATAGGCAATTATTTCTAATTATAATTCAGTGCTTTACCTGGTCAAAGAGGTAAACCGTGACATCGTCAAAGAATGACACAGCTCTCTTTGCACTATCAGGATCACTGTCCTCTGGTGACGTGAAGGGCTTGTTGCTGGAGGTGACATTCAACAAGGTGGGCTTCAACAGGCTCTTAAGGTTCCGTGCTCTACTGTTGTCGGAGACTATAACAGGCACCGGGTGCACAGTGTCATCCTCGCTGTCCGAGCTAGAGCTGTGCAGCCTGTATGCCCGCATGTCATCATCTGAGTCATCGCTGTTTTCATCCTCTTCGTCTGCCTCCTCTCCATCCACCTGCCTGTCCCCAACAGAACCGTCTTGCCTGCCCAGGTACCTCCCCTCAATGTCAGGCTCCTTAAGCTTGGGAGTTATCTCGCTGGCATAGGTCCTTGTTAGCTTAGCGTGGACTGGTATGTTTTCACACAATGGGTTAGCAGAGGTAGCTACTGGTGGCGATGGTGGCTTTTCCAGGTCCCCTGTAGAAGTCCCACTGAATTTCAAGTTATTAGCAGTCCTGAGGTTGGCTGTCACATTCGCCTCAAAGTTGTCATCGATTAAAACAGTTGCAGAATTTTCCCAATCTGTTGTGAGGACTAGTTCAGGGATACATTCCTGTGTCTGCGTCTTTGTCTCCTCAACTCCAACATTAACTGGGAACTCTGGATCGAGATAAGACTCCTCTATCAGTTCAGGAAGAATAGTTGGACCAAGCGAAACATTGCCATCACCAATTAGCGAGCTTGCATTTTCAGACTTCTTCTCGGGCTCTGACTCGTTGTCTGAGAAGTAAGCAGAATCTCTATAGTTTCCTCCAACGAAAGGTTCCTTGCCAGAAGCTACGGGCTCTAATGGCTGGTCCTCACTCTCCTCATGATCCTGAAAATCCAGAACACTCTCCACCTCTGTCACTATGATTTCTGGGGGAAACAGAACAGTAGCAGAAATCGGTTCCACATGTTGTTGTTTTCCAGCCAAACTCAACCCAGTATCTTCCGGGGAGTGTTCCTTAATGGTAGACTGAGAGTTCCACTCTGGAGACTCTAGGTTCTCAGTCTCGTAACCACTGTCAGCTGTTTTGTATGGGGGCTGGAGCTTCTGAGGGGCAACTGTGGTGATCAGCTCTTCAAGCGGCCCTTCTAGACTGTGGATGATGTGCAGGGAGTCCAAAGAGTCTGGCGTCAAGGCTGAATGGTCGACAGTGGTTAAAGAGGTGGAGATGCTGTCCTCCAGTAGGCTGTCCTGACTGATCTGGTCCATAGACGGACCGGACACTAACAGAGAGGACCTGCCATGAGACATGCCATCGTCCTCTAAACTTTGGTAGTCATCCTGTTCTTGCTCAGAGAGGAGAATGTCAATTTCTGCCTCTGTATCATCTTCAACTAGGTCGCTCAGTAGATCGTCACTTGTTAGTCCTTTGCTGGTAAGGCCAATGTCGATAGCCATCTCCCTGACATTGCCTGGAGAAGACTCATGGCTTAGCAGATCGTCTGTGGGCTCTTTGGTTCTTATGGACTCAACAATGTCATCATTTAAGACTCCAAGACTGTCTTCAAGGCTGTGTTTTTTGGCATCCACGCATTGGGGTTTTGTAGTGGCACATTCAGAAAGATGAAAGGGGGACAGGTGGCTATTTTCCGGACTAACAACAAGGACCTCAGACCTCGTGGAGGTACAGTCAAAAGCAGATTCCATCCCTGTATCAGAAGACTGCTGCAACAAACCAAGGTCTTCACTGGTGGAGCCATCTCTAACTGGAAGCTTGTTGATACAGTTGTCACTTGTAACCAATTTTTCAGAAGGCACCATTGTTTTAGGGTCTGCTATAGGTTGCAAGAAATCCACAAAACTAGGACTCATGAAGTCAAATATGTCCTCCTCTGCTGGGGATGTGTTGTTGTCTACAGGTTTGATGGGTATTTCTATGAAGTCTAAGCTATCTACTGTCTCATTATCCCAAGAGTTCATTCTGAAGCTGTGCTCTGGGACATGGGTCAGACCAGGTTTGAGGAAGTCAAGTTGTTCACTCCCACACATTTTCTCTGATGAACCATCTTTAATTAGACTATTCTCTTTGAGGAAAACAAAGTTATCGGCTAATTTCTCAGTGTTCAGAAGCCTCATCACATCAGGGGTCCCTGCTCCCTCCTCCAATTCCTCCAGTGAGTCCTGGAGGATGGCTTCTGAATGACGCTCTACTAAAAAAAAATCTTCAACATTGTTCTTTGTGCCAAGGGCCTGCCCCTCTACAGATTCTCCCTTCTGAAAACCCTTTCCATTTAGTTGTGGAAGCTCAATAAAGCCCCTGCTCCAGGAATGGGAGTCCTGTTGGGAGTCTACCTCGCTGAAAATGTTTGTGTGATAGGGACTGTCATGCTCACTGGATGACCAGATGTGGCTGTCTTGCAGGAAAGAGTCCTTGGAGTCGATGCTGCGGTGGAAGAAGTCTGCATCTGTGCTCGTCTCATCCAAACGAGCATCTTTGAGGGTGACATACTGTGGCTTGTCTGATATTGTATCTGCTTCTAAACTACTGTTCTCCTTCTCCTCCACAGTGCTCTCCCCCTGGTCCTCTAACTGGATGTAGTACTCATTCCCATTGGCTGGTTTGTGAGCATCAAACACAGGGAGTATGCCAGGAATGGCTGCATGAGTGTGACAGCCATCAGTGCGCACCAACTTGGGGGCCACTGGGTCTGGGAAATGGGCTTGAATGTCCTCACTGGGCACAGGAAAAAACATGCTGTGGTAGTTTAGGGTGGTGTCCATGGATAAACGGCCATTGCTGCCATCATAATGGTCGTGTTTGGCCGCTTCCCATACATACTCGAAGCTCAGGCCGCGACTCGTCTCTGTGACAGTGAGCACCTCATCCACATCAGGGCGCAGGATATCGTTTGAAAACTGTTCTAGAATAGGAAAGGAGGAGTGACTGACTGTCGTCTGTCGGGTGAGAGGGTTGGGTTTTAATGAGTCCCAGCGCTGCTCAAAGTCGTCCTCCACATCCTTCTGGCCCTGCATGCGAAGGTAGGTGAGCAGCCGGTGGACCTCCTCAGCCGTGGCTCGCTTGTCTGGAGTGAGCCAGCAGAACTGCAGCACCTCATACCTGGACAGAAGACGAAAGTTATGTGCCTAGTTCTGGCATGTGGCATTTTCAATACACCATCACTTCATAAGTGAACACATGGTTTGAGTATCTGGTATGCAACACTTCATATTCCATCTATTTGTGTATTTGAAAGAGACACTCAATCTATTGTATATTTAAACAAGATTCAGACAGCATTATATGATGACACATTAGAGGGACTGACCATCTGTCTGAGTAGGGTAGTTCCAGCTGAGGTTTAAACAGTTTTATCTGCTGGTCCCTGATGACGTGGTTTAGGACCTCACGGTCAGACAGATGAGGGTAGGGCTGGGATGTGTTTTCAAACAGCTCCCACAGAGTTACCCCCAGTGCCCTGCAAACACAGAGAGACATCAGACAGACAAACCTAAAGTGGTAGAGTATTGTTAGGACTCTTAGCATAATGCTGCAGCTGAGTCATGGTGTCGACTAGAGAAAGTGGGTTTGCTTGTAGCTTGCCAAATTAGTCAATCATAGCGTATGGTATTGTTAAGTAATTATGTTCACAAACTGTTGGCATTGTTTAGTTTTTTGTTTTGGTGGTAAATGTTTTGGGGCCAAGGGGGACGGGCCAGTAGCTACTTTAGCTTCGGAGGTACCTACCAAACATTTCTGTTTAATCAACAGTAGCTACTTTAGCTTTGGAGGTACCTACCAAACATTTCTGTTTAATCAACAGTAGCTACTTTAGCTTTGGAGGTACCTACCAAACATTTCCAGGCTTCGTCTGTTCTAGGGTGATCACACCCCCATGGCGCTCCCCCACCAGCTCCGGGGCCATCCAGCGCAGTGGTGCCGACATATCGTCTTCTGTAATTATGTAATCCTCCTGTAACATCAAGTCAAAGGAACAGAGTCAAGCATTAGGCATTCACGTTATTAATGTCAGAATATAATTTTAATTAAGAAGAATAAGCTCTCCAACAGAGTCAAGTTGAACATACTGGGAACTCTCAAAGAAAGTACATGGAGATCACAAAAAGTACCACACCAAACTACATTACTACACCTACAGGCATAAGCACAGTATGGATTTTCTCTAATTTAGCATATTTCTGACACAGATTGTTATAAGATATTTACCAATACTGTATTTACATAAAGGTAGCCTAAATGAACATAAAACAGAACATATGTAAGCCTATGGATTTTATTTAATTTGATAATTAGCAGTAATAAATGCAAAGATTTATTTTAAGAAAACTGTATGGGGGGTAATATACACATTTTTTAAGCATAATCAAGCATTTTGAATTGGAAACAACAAAATGAATATTGGATTAAAGTAACGAAAATTTGTCAGATTCAATCAGATTTATTGTGGTTCTCTTTACAAATATTAGATCAACCAATTAGAAAAAAGCATAGCCAGATGCTGGGTATAATCCCTGATAAAAGGATACTTTAGTTTTTGAGCTTGCATCTACACTTTGATTCTAATGTTGTCAGATACCAGCAAATGCACCACTAGAATCAAGTCTAGACATTCACAGCATTTGTGAATGCACTAAGGATACAAAAACAACCGACTAAAAAGAAACAGCTGTGAAACTAATATTGATACCCAAAACGAGGAGGGATCAGGGTATCCTGCACTGGAGATATGTTGCTGCTTAATGTGAGCCGCCAGAGCAAGGCTTTCTTACATTTGACTGAAGTGTGCAGTAAGAATTCTACTGTGTGTTATCTTGTGCATTTCTGTTTTCGCCCTTGGTTCGATGTGCGCTGCTCACACTCCATGTTGTGCCAGAGAACTATAGCTACTAGTGCTGAAATAATTGTGCAGTTTGGCTCCGCTTTGACATTACTAGCTGTTATTGAATGGTGCAAGGTCACCTGAAAAAAATGTATGAGTAGTGAAAGCAGCACCAAAACTCCTATACCGGTAGCTAGCACCAACCAACAGTAAATTCATGTAGCTAGCACCAACCAACAGTAAATTCATGTAGCTAGCACCAACCAACAGTAAATTCATGTAGCTAGCACCAACCAATAGTAAATTCATGTAGCTAGCACCAACCAACAGTAAATTCATGTAGCTAGCACCAACCAATAGTAAATTCATGTAGCTAGCACCAACCAACAGTAAATTCATGTAGCTAGCACCAACCAACAGTAAATTCATGTAGCTAGCACCAACCAACAGTAAATTCATGTAGCTAGCACCAACCAACAGTAAATTCATGTAGCTAGCACCAACCAACAGTAAATTCATGTAGCTAGCACCAGCCAACAGGAACTGATGCTAACCAAGTTTCGGTGCTGTATTTTTCCAAGAGAAGAGTCAGTTCAAAATAAACTAACTACAATGCAAACAGTGGTGCACAATTGATTTATTTCTGGCTACTGGCATTTATATCAACATTTAGACAACTAAGCTAGAAACCTTATATTTTAAAAGGTAAAAATGTGGATATTACATGCTGGTCTATCACGGAAGTAAAATTTTATGATTTTCAAATTGTCACACACAATTTTGATGCATCAACTTATAAGAATCTGAACAATTAATAATTTAACCTGCATATCTGTGTATGAAAATCAGTGGAAGTCTACCTAAAATTGTATAGTTGATAGCAAAACAGTAGTTTTCCAGTGCATGTCAATTTTGAACTTAATACAATTTTATTCCTTTAACCGCTAGTAGTGACCAATAACAGGGGGTTGGCTGGTGAACCAAAATATTTGAGGCCCTGTCTTTCTGTTAAGGGGTAGGGTAAGGGCCCCTATGTAGATAACTAAGGCAAAAAATATAACATTCACCCCTGGATGACCCTCTGAAAATCAGTGTCCCGCTGACTTCTATGTACATATCTACCGTAATGTCTACGTTTTCACCCTCAAATTAACACAGCTAGTTCTCACATTAAACCTGTAGTCATTGAATAATTTCAAACACAAACTGCTGTAAGAGACAAATGGTTACTGTCCAAATCATTTGAGTTCACTGTTTAACCTATTTCCAGAAATTACCCTAATAAATGTATATTAATATACTGGACTATGCCTATACAAGATCCATAGTATCAGTTACAGTTTTAACAATAAGCATTACCACATGTACCCCGTATGATGCAACATAAGGCTCTCAAAGGACTGGATAATGCATTTCAACTCCCTTTACATTCAGTTCCAACACATATTACAGGACTAAGAATGATTCTAAGTTAAACAAAACACCTCTATCCATATACAGTGCCAACTGTTGGCCTTTTATTTCTGATAATACAAACTGGAAAGTGTCCTGGTACCTTATATCTATAGGGGCCAATGTCATAGTCCCCCACTTTAACAGTCAAGTCTGCGGTCAGGTAGCAGTTCCTCAAGGCTAAATCACTGTGAAGAGGAGATGGATACAGGTTAAAGGGCATAAAAACAGATATTGCAGTTGTTTCACGCAATAATGATTAAACAGAGCTTAATACAGTATGTTTTTAATCTGGTCTCATTGTCTAATATGGTCATAGAACAGTTCAATGGCTTAAAACGCTACAAATAAGAAGTCAGTTCTGCTGAGGACCCAGTTAAGTCTTCACAAATGTTTTCCAACTCCAGAACATGGGTACCCCTAATAGTGCTGTGATGATACCAGGAAGAGTTCATTACTCCATGGCAAAAGTGAATACACAATGAATACACTTTGGTCCTCATTAACTCTGCTAATTCAGACAGTCAAAGGCCCCTGTAGCTCAAACGGTAGCATACAATATTTCGTAGAGTATGATATTTCAATGCACCGGTTGTGGTTTAAAAGGTCCCCAAAGCGTGGGGCGCGGCTTTGCTTGGGTGGGTGCAACCAAAAGGTTAAGGGGAAAAAAAAGGTAAAATATCCTGAAACACAGATGACACATGCAGTATTGTGTTTTGTGTGCAAAATCTGAATTTACAATGGGTGGGGGGCACGAGCTAAAAGGTTTGGGAGCCCCTGTGGTAACATGCTATTTCAATGCCCTGGTTCTGGGTTTAATTCCTGGCAAGACAATACATCAATGTATGCACTCACTACCATAAGTCACTCTGGATAACAGCGTTTTTTAATATAAAAACTCTAATTTATTCACCTGATGATTTAAGTGTTATAGCTCTGGGACAGTTCAAATTATAATGAAACCATACAAGCATATACGTTTGTTCACTCTTACCTTAACCCTAATTTACTTCCATATACATTTGTTCACTCTTACTTTAACCCTAATTTACTTCCATATACATTTGTTCACTCTTACCTTAACCCTAATTTACTTCCATATACGTTTGTTCACTCTTACCTTAACCCTAATTTACTTCCATATACGTTTGTTCACTCTTACCTTAACCCTAATTTACTTCCATATACGTTTGTTCACTCTTACCTTAACCCTAATTTACTTCCATATACATTTGTTCACTCTTACTTTAACCCTAATTTACTTCCATATACATTTGTTCACTCTTACCTCAACCCTAATTTACTTCCATATACATTTGTTCACTCTTACCTTAACCCTAATTTACTTCCATATAAATTTGTTCACTCTTACCTTAACCCTAATTTACTTCCATATACGTTTGTTCACTCTTACCTTAACCCTAATTTACTTCCATATACGTTTGTTCACTCTTACCTTAACCCTAATTTACTTCCATATACGTTTGTTCACTCTTACCTTAACCCTAATTTACTTCCATTGCTTACCAACCCATAACTTGTTCCCTGAAAAAGGCCTGTATTCAACTGAAATGTACATTATGTTTATTTTCTTTCTTTCAATTGTTGAACTTACGGCTTAGAATTTTGTTATTATTTTGTATGACAAATCAAGGGGATGAAAAAATAAAGACATTATTTTACAGCCTGTTTTGCGCATCTTCACCCAGGATGAAAATGTTTGTGGAGGACACTGTAATGTCTTGTTTTTCCTTATTGTTTTGAGTTACACATGTAAAGTGTACACAGGGTTGTGTGTGTTTGGTCTCTGAGGACCCTAGGAAATGCTGGAGTTTGCTGGTGATTGTTTAGTTGGGTATTGTTTTCATTGAAGAGATTCTAGTATCGACGACCATGTTGCAGTTCTTCAGTGTTACTGTGGTGTATTACGGCTGATTATCAGCCCCTTAAACTTGACTCTAAACCCAGCCGAACACCGCAGACCCAGGACTGGAGAAGACCAGGCAAAGAAACCAGACTATGGTGTGGTTTTAGACCACCACATATTTCAGTTGATGGCTTGTACCACTAGAGGAAACACTTCAGTTGTTCCTCCTATGCCCCTAGTAAAAAAAGTAATCAATGCTGGCCTTTAACACTGGAGGGCAGAATGTCCCTAAGAAACGTGGCCAGAAGAGGGTGAATAGGAGAGCCTGGACATCCCAAATAGACAGATGGTATCTCATTCATACTGGGGACATTATGGTCGGAGAGGCTCTGGTTTCATCTTGGCCCTGACAACATTCCCTCATGGAACCATTCCAAGACTGCGTCTCTTTTACTCTGTCTATCCGTGGACATCGCTGACACCAGTAGTCTGTGCTTGCACACATCAGGAGCTACTGTCAGGCTCGCTGAAACATCGGCATGATAAATGGAGCTATATTTTAAACCCCTTCTGTTCCGGGTTGTTCTCTGCTGTTGGCTAATGGTTTGCCTTATAGTAGTGCAGCTAGGCCATGGAGAGAGCAACAGATCCAACGTCTTACCCATACAAGGTTGAAGATATGGGGCACTCCACACCATGACATGGAACTACGTAAAACAGACAAATTAACTCAAATATGTTCTGAAAGCATAATTAAACTGAGCGTTTTCAAGGATGTTTTTAATTGTTTGAGAAACTGGCATACACACATGCCATCTCCTCTGCATTTCGGCACAGCATTAAAAACACATTTTCCTTGTTTTCCGATCATAAGTATCAATTGCAATAAAAAGCTATAATAATGTGTACTGCTAAAATTATTACAGTATGATAATTGGACAAGGCACTTCACCCTAAGTCGCTCCAGGGAGAATGTCCCTGTACTTAGTGTAAGTTGCTCTGGATAACATTGACTGCTTCATGACTAAGATGTGAATGTAAAATGTAAATACAGTACATTTCATTTTATTATTGTATTTATTGTATTACATGAAGATGTTAAGACTACTACTTTCACCCAGCATTCTATACTGTACATCTATTTTTTCAGCATTCTGTATTCTACAGCACTTAGTGCACCTACGTATGCAATTAAATTAGAATGCAGGCACAATCTTTCAAATGCAGATATTTGAAGGTCTGCGTTTGAAAAATGCAGACTTCTGAAAGTTAATGCGACTTGACACATTCCTCTCTTTCATTGCCCTACAAGCTATTTTTACGATGTTGTTATGATAGATCAATGATGTTCCAAAGCAGGTTCATTGAGTGAGCCAGCTAACTTTTATAAACAAAAATAATTACTGATTTAACCATTGGACCATTAACTGAGGTAAACCTACATGTTTGTTTTTAGGTGGTGAGGGAATTTACAATGCACATTTCAAGCATTCGAGGATATTAACTGGATTACTTGTAAACCCTGCTTTGTGGTATACTACTCTGCCCTACCCATTGGCTGTGACTTACTGCTGTGCCTCTCATCACGACAAAGAGCAGGGCTCAGAACGCTGACCCTAAGTCTTGGCTACGGTCCTAGTTCACCAAACTGCCCCACTCAAAACTCTGCTGCAACATGCACGCCAACATTTGGTAAACGCGTACAACCCATCTAAAACAAAACCGTCCCCATTCATTTATGACTAATTCCGCGCTTTTGACTGGATAACAAAACTGCCAATATGAAGCTATCCATTTGCATCCAAAGAGCAGAATCAGCGATCAAGCTAGCGATCAGCGTCAGCAAGTAGACGCTGGCAATGGAGCTGGGTAATTAGATTCCTTTAGGCTTACTCTGAGCATGCAAAACGGAGCCTATGAATGAGCACGAGTGGCGCATGTTACCCTGACAGAACTCTTTAACAGAACATTGACAGATTGTTACCCTGACAGAACTCTTTAACAGAACATTGACAGATGACCCAAGACTCGAGCGTCGCAAAAAAATAGGTCCTCATTTCAACGACCTTGTCAGGAAAAACAATGAACGTTTCCTTTAATGGTGCAACAAGCTGAGGCTGTCGCCCTAAAGGTGTAGGATCATCACATTTTGTTTTCTTCCCCTCTCACAGTTTGGTATAAAGGCCCAACCCTTAATGTAATTTTAAATATTATTTTTGCTGTGTGTTAGTGAAGACTTCCACTTTAAGCTGCCCACCAATATAGGCAGAGAGTATGTAGGCTGAGATATAGTAAAGACATATCCAAACAGACTGATGCCTGTAAATAAAGCAAAATATTAAATCATGGGACTGATCACTTTTCCAAATCTTGTTTTTAAAATTTATGAACTGTTGCTTTTTTACGTTACTTAAATGTTGCAAGGCAGAATGCGTAAATAAATAAACAATATATATATATATATATATATATATATATGTATATATATATGATTTCAGGCTGTAAGAGAAAAAAGTGACTATTTCAAAGGAGTATGATGAGTTTCTACAGGCATTGTATTTCAAACCCCCTGAACTTAACAAGAAAGTGCCTAGGTAGTGACCACACTGCACAGTTACAGTATCTCACAAAATGGAGTACACCACTCACATTTTTGTTATGATTTGATTATACCTTTACATGTGACAACACTGAAGAAATTACACTTCACTATAATGTTTAGCCTTTAATGGCTGTGTGTTGAGTTATTTTGAGGGGACAGCAAATGTACACTGTTATACAAGCTGTACACTCACTACATTACATTGTAGTAAAGTGTAATTTCTTCAGTGTTGTCACATGAAAGGTTATAATCAAATATTTACAAAAATGTGAGGGGTGTAGGCCTACTCACTTTTGTGAGATACTGTATATCTTAATTTGACTCACATTTATATTTCTACTTGAATCTAAAGTAGGTTGTTGTCCTGGTTTACACTACATTTAGCCCTTTAAAGGCACTGAATATTCTTAGTGGCATGGCTTCTTATTAGTATTATTAAAACTATGTGTAGTTGTGGCTGACTGGAGTTAAAGTGCTACCTGTGCAAAAAGTTGTGTTTGTGGAGGTGAGAAACTCCAGCAGCAATTTCACAGGCCATCTTCTGCAGTTGCAGCAGCTCCGAGTTTGGGAACGTCCAGTCTTGCTGAGACAAGTAACCCTTAAGGTCCCCCTGCAACAGACACCAACACACAGGCACTGGGTTAGTTTCACCAGGTCTTTATTTCATATCAAACACAACGTCAAATACTGAGGCTCCAGATATAATAACTACTGAGTGGCTGAAGATCAACTGTACACAGTCATCCACACAGGGGCAGTAGCTCCTCTTGTACTCTATATCTTTATGGATGCCAGCTGGGCTTTACTACTGATGGGGGTGTGGAATCAAGTACGATCCCAGGATGGGAATGTGGACTCCTGCCAGGCGTCTTGGTCGCATGTCTTGCCCATGGTTCAAAATGTGTGGTTTAGGGCAAAGCTGACTTCACCTAACACTATGCTGAATATTACAGATTTTCAGCAGCCCTTTATTCAGTGCCCAAATGATGAAACCTTTAGCTAACCAATAATTAGCCATATTTTGACAATTTCTTATCAATTTAACACCACTTTTGTGAAAGAAGGTATACATTTCTATCAAATAATATGTAAATGACTGGGTTCTAAATTATATATAGCATGAATTAAACTCTCAAGCCCAGAATGGTTGATTGACTCGTAAGATTAAATATTTTCTCCCTAGGAATGGCCATTCTGCCAAAATTGCTGCAAATGCTCAGCACAGAATGATCAATGAGGTAAAGAAACATTATAGGTTGTCAGCTTATGACATACAGAAGCCTCTGGAACACACTAACATCTCTGTTGATGATACATAACACACAAAGCAATTAATTGCAGTTCATCCATTACAAAGGTTTCACAAAAGTTTACTTGCAACTGTATGTCAGGAATTTCCTAAAACATATGGTATGATACACTGGCGTAGGACCCGGTGGGGGGGGGCCCAATATTGGGAAATGCTGCATGTGCTAAAATATATGGTGTGTCCCCCCAATATCAAAGTCATTCCTACGCCCTTGGTATGATATCAGTTCAATTTGAAACACCGAATTGTTGTCAGTGCAATTCACCAGTTTCCACATGGATAAAAATCCTACATAATATTCCTTTAAGAAATGACACAAAGCTGAAATAAATTTTCCTAATTGGTGTTTTGAGGATAATACAGGGCTACTTGAAAGTATGTTACTTATTTTACTAGGCAAGTTGACTGAGAACAGCTTCTCATTTGCAGCAACAGTCTGGGGAAGTGGGGGGGAAGGGGATAAACGAGCCAATTGAAAGCTGGGGATAATTAGGTTTACTTGATGGTTTGAGGGACAGATTGGAAATACGTCCAGAACACAGAGGTTAACACCCCCACACTCCACTAAGAACACTAAATAAGTGCAATGGGATCTTTAGTGACCACAGAGAGTCAGGAAACCCATTTAACATCCCACCCAAATGACAGCGCAGGCCTGTGCAGATGTCCACTACCGGCCCTTCAACACCACTTCCAGCAGCATTTGGTCACCCATCCTAGGACTGACCAGGCCCAACCCTACATAGATCCAGAAGCATTGGGGTACAGGCGGCTATGCTTCTGTGAGCCCATTATGCAATTATATACTGTTTTAGTGTTGACCATGAATCCTCCATTTATTCAGATCCATTAAATGTGACAGCAACCAAGACTAGAAGAGGACACCCTTCCAAAATATGCCAAAGATTCACAAGAAACATAACCATTAGTTAAGTACAAATCTATAGTTCTATCTTTGTTTAGCCAGACCTCTTGCTACATCTCAAGTTACTGTATGCTTCAACAATAATAACACTGAATCAAACTGGCATTCATGGGAGGGTAACATGGATGCATTTAATGTCAAAAGAATTAACAATCTTTGCCAGAAACCAGCTGGACAAAGCTGATGGTGTCCTGAAATCAATAATCATAACTGCTATGTTTGGCAAAACACTGCACTAGCTACCACCAAAACACCTTATTCCAAAAATCAAGCATGGTGGTGGGAATGTCAAGATCTGGGGCTGCTTTTCATCCTCCGGACATCGACGACTGCACATCATTAAGTAACCCATGAATTGTCAAGCATTCCAACAGATATTTTAAAATAACCTCAGTCAAGGAGCTAAAGCTGGGCCAAAAAATGGGTCTTCCAATAAGACAACCACCCAATCTTTCAAGCAAATCTACCAAAGAATGGCTCAGAAGAAATAATGTGTTTTATGTTGGCCTAGTGTAAGTTCAGACTGAGAAGTGCGAAAAGATTATTATTATTTTTTACAGGTAAAGATAAAAAATACGTTAGCAATAACTAAACTGTTTGGTATATATGAACTCTCAGATCCTAATGAGAACCAACAGTACATTTGCAATTCTTTGACAGTGATTCTTAAGAGGAAAAAAAAACAAATACAAAGAAGTGTGCGTAGGGACCAAATACATAAGTGTCCTCTCCTAGGGAAGTTCACCACAGTAAGTTCTTAAATAACATGCAATGATGTAAGAAAGAATTTAGGCTAAACAACTGAGAATAGGCTTCTAAATTCTTAGTGGACAAATGGGTATTTTCAGACATGTAGCTATTTTCATAGCCAGATATAAACATCCTTTTGTCTCCTTTTATTTGTGTTTTCACTGACCTGACCTAATCTACATGAATAACTGAGTTTCGACAGGTCATTTCATAGGTTTACTCCAGTGAAACAGAAATCTTCGTGTCGTCTTCTGCACATTTCTCTGGGTTCTTTTGTTGGAAATACATGGGAGGGAAACTTCTGTCAAATTAGCTATACTGTAGATAAAAACATCTGTCCTTGACATCCTGTCATTCCAAAAACAAAATTCCCTAAACATTTCCGCCATGGGAGTTAGGGCTTCTGAAATTGCACAGATCATCTGACTTGATAAAATATTTAAAATGAGGTATATATACTGCACTATTTTTACAATATAGTCTCCATGGCATCATCACTTTCAATTACATTTTTGAAGTGTGTAAGAACAAGTCATCGTCTAGAAATAGGTTGGTGCCAAGTGTAATTTAAACTTTTCTTAGATTTTATATAGGATGGGTGAGGTTGATGCCAGAATGTAACCAACCATCAATCTGGATAGAGAATACCTGTCAACAGAGCCCTATATCGAAATGGTACAGAGTCTTAAAGTGTTAGAGTGGGGGCTTGATTTCTCACAGAAAACACAGACCGAGGTCGTTATACCAAGGCAGAGCATCTATAAGAAACAGGTTGCAAGGTTGTTGCTCTACTTAACTAAACCCTGCAGACATTGTTACTGGTCACAATAAAAAGTATGTCTAATGTTAGAAGAGCAGCTTTTTACAGTTCTGCTGAAACTTGGCTCTCCATAGAAAAAGTTTAACAACTGTGACTTCAATCTACAAACATTTTTTTGGTTATATAGCTATGCAAGATAGGCAGCTCCTTAAACATATAGATGACTGAAGATGGAGCACAGAGCTAAGACAACATGGTTGTGTAGGGACCTTGTGCCATCTGTTCACCAGAACAAACACCTAACAGGAAGCCGACCATACCCACAAACACGACTACCTGGCTACATTTCACGCCCAAGGTCACCCAGTTTGGAGGGACCGTCTGATCTAGGCAAGGTGTTGGTGGTACCGTACGCTTTCCAATTCTTAATAATGCTCTGAACGGTACTCAAGAGGGATTGTTAAAGCCTTTGAAATCTTTTTGTATCCTTCTCCTAACGTGTGCCTTTCTACATCTTTGTCCTAGAGCCCTTTTGAAAGCACCTTTCCAACCATGGTGTATTCTTTGTGCTGCCATGCACTACTAGTAATGGACTCATCATGGAACAGAGGGTTTTCTTGTGAAGTAATCAAAACCACTTCAATTTATGTCGGGGGGGCCATTAGCATGGTGTGTGATCTGGTAAATGACTGGTTGTACCTGAGCAAGTTTATAATGGTTACTCTAAGGGGCTGATCACTTATCCAAACCAGGTATTTCACTAAATATTTTTTTAAATTGTTCAGAATGTCTGTAAATGTTATTTCCACTTTGATGTTATGTGTAAATACAGCTGGCAAAATATTTAATTTATTTTAATTTCCAGGGTGTAATGTGACAAAAGGAGTTTGACAGGATATGATACTTTTCTATAGGCACTGTATGAAATCACCTTTGTTTTGATATGGACATTTAAATATAGACATTTTGTATGACAATTGCATGTTTTTTAATATCTGTCCCCCCTCAAGCAAACAATGAACTGTAAAAGATAAGTGCTTAAGCTTTGATCAGTGTGCTGTAGAAATCGTAAGATAGTGTATCCTACCTGTTTCATTACCCATTGTGACCATAGGCTCTATTACTCAGCATTCACAGAATAGCCTTTTGTACATATATCATTCCACACACTGGGAGAATAAAAACTAAAAGCTCATTTTCCAAATTTGGTGGAAACTGAATGGATATCAAATGTCTACCAGATCACCTGACCTGCATCCATTTGAGCATGGATTTCATGTGCTGAAGGCAGGACCTGAAGGCAAAATGCCCCAAGAACAAGCAAGAACTAAAGACAGATGTGGTACAGGCCTGCAGAGCATCACCAGGGAAGAAACCCAGTATCTGGTCACGTCTATGGGTACTAGACATCAGGGAGTCGTTGAATGCAAAGGATTTTTGACAAAACACTTAAACATTAAAATCTACACTTAAAGCAGGGCCCAACGTTACAATGTACTGGCCCAGACTGAATTATTACTGTCCCAAATTAAATTAGGAAAAAATAAATAAAAATCTGTGTTTCCTTACATAAATGCAGGGTTTATTGTCTGTGTGTGTAACCAAAACACTATATCCATGAATGTATTTTCCCCTTTTCACAACATGGTAGGTAATTGTTAAAAATAATATTTATTTTATATTGCCCAGCCCTAAGACACATGTACTGAGGTAAATGTTGTGCATTTCAAACGTGGCTGAGTTCACAAGTTTTGGGACGTCCTGATTAAGAACAAAATGACCAATAACGGGAGTTCAAATTTTTTATATAATTCGAAGACACGGGACGTTTCATTTTGTCTTCCGTCAATGGTGTCATATGACCTTTGACTACTCTAGTTGTTCTTAATTTCAGGGAACCGCCAAACATAACGTGAATAAAGTTATAATATTTTTAACAATACATTACTTTGTCCGTGAACATTTTCTTCTGCCGGTGATACTAGATTGGAAGGTTGTCATTGACAACGATAACAAAATCCATGATCCCACACTACTTCCCGACGTCATCCAAGTACATCTTTTGCTATTGTTTTGATTGAGAAACCCCTAGCGGCCAAAAACTACATATTGTACGTTTAAACTATAGAATAATATACAAGTGTCAAAATTATTTTAAAAACTTTTTCATGGAATTCAAAGGATTTAGAAGTATTAAATATAATGATTGTATTTTAGATTATTTTAATTCAGCAATATAGAATAGACCTATTCAGGCAACATATTATTTCCATCATGAGCACATTCAGATCACCTTGTCCAACCACAGAAGACCTGTTGTCTGGAGTTATACTGTAAAAAAACTAAAATGACTGAAATGCTGCCAAAATTAGCACTGTTACATTTAATGATATTAGTTTGCAAAATAACTGCATCTGATCTGTATTCATGCTAATAATACTAAATGTACTTAATAACTGTCATGATAAATAACTTTGTAATGTAGTTTACATCTATATACTTATAGACAGGTGTTGTCTATGGCCAAACACTGTAGTTGTGTCCATCCATTCAAGTTTGTGGCTTAGCTATTTAGTCAGACCCCAGGAGGCGAGTGAGTCCTTCAGTCCCTGGGCGATTGCTTCCCGTGTGATCTTTCAAAAATAGACTGACTGTATTCATCTGTTTTGCAGCTTCGAGTTTGCCTCAATAAAGTGTACGTTAAATTCACAAGGCTTCGTGTTGTTGAGAACTGCAAAACTGTTTTCAACATGTCTGCAATCATGTCATGTTAAGTTATTTGTGAGAAGGACTTTAGCGATGGCAAAGTATATTTCTTTAAGATTTTGGACACATTTAATATTACGGTAGTACATTTTCCGTAGTCAACGACAACGAATGTGGCTATGACACTTGAGCTGGGTGCATCATTTAGAGAGGGAAGGTGGTTTCTAACAAGAAAGCCTCTGATTGGCTGCTCCAATAAGGTTTGAAAAGACGCTGTCAAATCTGATTTGTTTATTTGCCCTTGTTTAATTCCTAAAAAGAACTGAAGGAAAGTATTCAAAACTGTTTTACCAAAATCACATATATATTTAGCAAATGTCCACAGTATAATAACTGAATAACGGTGTTGGTGCTCAATACGTTTATTTTCGACCCACATAAACTGTACATTTGTTTAAGGATCACATTAGTTCGGGTCCTGCACTAATGCATACAACATTTTGATTGGTTAAGACAGACAAGCACTCAAATATTATTGGTCAAAAAGATGACACCGGTATTGCCAAACACAGAGGGGGAAGAAATGGCATATGACAGACATAGATTTTAACGTGAGATAAGCTAAAATTAAAGCAGGGGAGGGACGAATATGATGGGCAAACATTTTAATGAGACTACTGTTAATTTAAATGGCAAAATTGAGCACTGGCTTGAACTTGACTATCTTTGTTTACTGGCCCGACATTAGTTCTTACTGGCCCCGGGCCATCGTTAATGTTGACCCTTGCACCCCCATATCTTCATCGTTTCCCTTTCAAAGCCATTGTGGTGATGTACAAAGCCAAAATTATGACAATTGTGTCAGTGTCCAAATATTTTCTAACCTGTTGGTATATTGGTATTTAAGAAGACTTGGCCGACAAGCACCCCGAGTTGTACAAGGAGTTTAAAGACCGACAGGTTAGTATGTGAAAGATAACATGATCACGTTCATGCCCTTAAATCAAATGAAGAGGCTATGGTTTATTTTGTGACAAGTCACTATTTTGCACCACCGTAGTTTGACGAGGCTATCTAGAGAAATAGTAGGCTTACTATGGGCATTATCCTCATGGCTAACCAATAGCCTGCC
>JACXGM010013354.1:0-23095 GCA_016801145.1 Umbra pygmaea | reverse complement strand
GTGTGTGTGTGTGTGTGTGTGTGTGTGTGTGTGTGTGTGTGTGTGTGTGTGTGTGTGTGTGTGTGTGTGTGTGTGTGTGTGTGTGTGTGTGTGTGTGTACGTTTGTAAGTGTGTAAAAGCAACCATCATTGTATGAAGGCTATAAGGATTTTAGTTTAAAAATCAAACTGCCGTCAATTATTTTAAAGAAAACTTTTCTTTCTTGCAAAGAATGTTTATAGTTTATAAATATTCTAGCACATTGTTTGGTTAATACATATTCAACTGAATTCTCATTTCCTATTTAGATGTCATACAATGTCCATTAGTTTATCAAAAGGAATGTCTTCATTCACCAGAATATTTAATTATGAAGTAATATAAAGATAATTTATTGTATCTACTCAGATCTCGAATGTACAGATGTGCTCATAAGTTTGCATACCCTGACAGACATTGTGAAGTTTCTGCATTGATTTTGACAATATGACTGTTGATGCAAAAGATCTGACATGTATGGATAGTGACCATATAAAGCCATTTATTATCACATAGTTGTTTGACTCCTTTGTAAACCATACTGATAACAGAAATCACTCAAATGGCCTTGATCAAAAGTTTACATACCCTTGAATGTTTGGTCTTGTTACAGACACACAAGGTGAAATGGCAATTATAGGTTAATTACCCACACCTGTGGAATTTTTTATTGCCATTAGTGTTTGTGTAGAAATAGACAATGAGGTTATTAGCTCTCACATGTATGCACTGAGCAGGCTAGATAATGAGTCATGGGGAGCACAAAAGAACTGTCAAAAGACCTGCGTAATAAGGTACTGGAACTGCACAAAGTTGGAAATGGATATAAAAAGGTATCTAACGCCTTGCAGTGCCAGTTAGTGCTGTTCAATCACTTATTAAGAAGTGGAAGATTCAGGGATCTCTTGATACTAAGCAAAAGTCAAATAGACCAAGAAAGATTTCAGCGAAAACTGCCTGAAGAATTGTTTGGGATACAAAGAAAAACACGCAGGTAAACTCTGGAGGTTCATGCAAGAAAACTAAAGACTTTGCATGACCTGGAGGCATTTTGCCAAGATGATTGGGCAGCTATACCACCTGCAATAACTCAGGCCTCATAGACAACTATCACAAACAACTGCACAGGGGCAAATGCTAAGGGGGCAATTACACCGTATTGAGAACTGAGGGTATGTAGACTTTTGATCTGGGGTCATTAAATGAATTTCTTTTTTGCCATGTTTTGTTTTATGATTGTGCCATTCTGTTATGACCTACAGTTGAATATGACTTCCATGAGAAATAAAAAAACATTGTTTTGCTTGGTTATTCATGTTTTTGGTAAAAATGGTACATGTGGTACCAATTCTCCATGGGTATGAAAACAATTGAGCTGCAATTTTGTTCACACTCAATACAAATGCATGGATGATTTAAATAAATTTATATTTGCCTATGGTACATTCATGCTACTACGTTTAGGCTGTAGGAAAATGTCATATTTGCTTGGTCCCTATACATCCCGTCAAGTTATCATGATTCTATAATAGAAGTATTAGTTGACAAATTAACATTAAATTATCATGAAACATGTATTAAAGTTGAATATTATTGCCCACATTTTTATTTAGTGTGGAATAGAGAAAGTCAATAACAAAGTAATTACACTGTAATTAAATATCTCCAGTTTTAAGAATAATAGCAAAACAAGTATCCGCAACATACAGCATTTTATACTACAATATTTACAAAAGGAGAAAGAATGAGTAATAGAACAAGATAAGAAACAATGGAGAATCTACAAAACAGTAAATACAGTCCAGGACAATGCCCACAATCACTTTGCCTAAAGAACAACAGGCCAGTGTGTGTATGTGTCTGAATGTGTGACCCTATCTGAGAGGAAACATTTGAACAACAAATTAGACAACAAATTAAGGACATCAAGTTCAGCAAAAGACAACTAATTAAGTGCTAAATTTAACTGCGTATACTAAATGACTACAGGTACACACATCCTGCATGTATCAATACACACCAGTTGCTTTTGTATAATTGCATAAGCCTTTAGAGAATTAAAGGTGAGTGCAGATAACCAAGGAGACAGTTGTTGTTCCAACAGCATCTCAAATGACTTAAAGCCAGGGCCAGACCAGAACCTATTGTACTGTTAGTGACAGAAAGGGTAAATGTCCAACAATGGTGTGAAATCACACTGACACTTGTTCAATTGAAGTATTAACTTGTAAACATGTTATTGCCATGATGTTCTATGGTGCTTGCCTAGCCTAATCGACAGAAATGGCTTAACTGGTTGATTACTAACCTATATTGTTCTAAAAATGTAGGCTTCTCAGTATTAACCACACCAAAGTGATTTACCTCACGTGGCCTCAGAACATAAAAGACTGCTGACCAGGAAGCGTTCTGAAAACTCAATCACATTAAAATCTTTCACTCGTAATGTGACTACCAGAGATTGTAACAACTTGCGCAGATAGATGTTTGTTCCCTGATATGAAAAAGAACAACGTAGCCTCGTGTAAATAATAGAGAACACAGGTGAAACTACTTCCTTCTCAGAAAACAAGATGGAAAAACTGCCAATGAATGCTGGAGCCTTGACCTATCATATAGGAGGCTGGATTTGCAGAGTAGTTTGTAAAATACCTAAATAGACTCTAGTTTAGGGTTTAGCTGCTGCTCATTTACTCATTCAACATACCTCCACTTTTCCTATTTGGCTCTTCCTCTCCATGCAAACATACAGTGTTTGTACAAGCATCCCTGTACTGTTTCAGAACACCCTGTGTCAAACTCCACACATCTTATACAAACAAGTCTGTAGGAGCTAGTCATTAGTAGTGCACTATACTATACTGTATGGATAGGGTCAAATTGAGAAACATTCCTTAATAAGGTGAACAGGCGTAAAGACCCACTAAGGCAGTAAACCTCAATACACTATAGGAATAAGCAGAAATAGACATGCAAAACATGTCTCTTTACGAACACCCCAATATTCAAAGCAGACTGACTAACACAAAGAATGTCTCACAACTATACAATTTTATCTTCCATATACATGCACACCTCTTCTATAAATGTATCTAATTCTAAAACCTTAGTATAAACATAATGGCACGCCAAGATAGAATATGTTGTATCCTTAATTAATACAGGTTTGTCACAGAATTAAATGGAAAATTCCTCAAGATGTTTTGTTGCATAAACATATAGATAATAGATTTTCAATTTAAATTAGGTAATAACCAAATATGACTTCGTTTAATACAACATACAATAGAAGATTTGCATATTACATGTTACTCAAATAATGAAATCGTGCCTATAACTACAGATGATTAAATGAAATGTTGAATAATAAATGAAAAGGCCACAAATTGTGACTAGGTTACTCCGATGCTCTAACTTAGGTCAAATTAAGATCAACACAATGAAGCATAAAGGACTAATAAGTAGCTGCCTGTGTTGTCATTGCTGGAAAAAATAAATAGTCTTGATTTTAGACTAAAGACATAACTGACAGAATAAACACTATTCGTAGAAGTTATAAAAACTATTTCCGTGTAAAGGACGATGTGAAATATACTTACCATATTCAGACTGTTCCGTTGGCAAAATCTCTTCTTTTTTTTTACCCATTTCCTCCAACTATCCTATATTCGCTTCAAATGTGTTCTACCTATATCAAGTCGAGGTCAAAAAAGTAAAACAAAAGAATATAAGAAATATTTTAATTATTACATCCACATGAGTTGTGGGTGTAATAATTAAACTAGCTTTTAATAAAACCTATCTCCCTGGCGCTCAGTAACCAGGATTTGACGTCAGGGACGCACCTGTTGTGGGATGCGCACCTTGCCACACCCACTGCCTTCCCTGCCCCTTGGCCTCCATTTAAAATGTTAGTGCCCTCTGCTGTTAAGTAAATGAAATTTCAATAAGATATTTTTAAACGGTTGTAAAACTATGATGCTTGTATTTACAAAAAATATGCAAAAACCTGATCTTTTTTTGAGAATTTCAATATCAATGCGTTTGAAATATAAATATTATATTATTATATTATATTTATGAAGTTACCATCTCTCTCACCAACGTATGCCGCCCTATTACGGTCGTTGTACTAATTGGTCTTTGACCAATCAGATCAGCTCTGAGAAACATTTGACGGAAAGAAATCTGATTTGACAACTACGTGAGAATAGTAGTAACAGTTGTAATAATATTTGATTTGCAAGACTGTATATGGAGTTCACAGTAAGCATTACTGGAGAGGTTATAAACGCAGACTTAATTTGTGCCTTCCATACAATAACCACGAATTGGGTCAATGCAAGGAATGATGACTCAGCGCATGCTATCTGCCCTTTAACTGTAATTGTATTCCCTGCAATGACAAAGAGTTTCTACTTGTGGAAAAATGTATACAGTTTGACAAACCATTTTTAACTATCGATTTTGTTTGGCAAAATGAATACAAAATTGACCTAAAACCAAAGCCCTAGACTGCACTGCACCAAACTAGTAGTGATGATTCAGGTACACCATACCTACTTTTCAGGCAGAGCTGGTCCTGACCTACCTAGGGCCCTAAGCACGCATCCTTCTAAGGGGCCCCCCTTCCCTGTCTCGTGAGCCATGTAAACCATTTGCAATTATAATAAGAATAAGTGGTGGAATGTATGAACTGTACATTTAAACTCCTTGGAAAACTAATTTATGAACACCCCAGCCTGATGTCTTTAGTATGTCCAACATGCCCACAAATGTTAATGTCAGGGTGACCCTGTTCCCACCCAAATTCCAGAAGCTCAGATACCTGAGACAGGAGAGGACTCTGGCTGCTATAACTGTGATGGTCTGGACCATGATTAGCGTGACCAGCTGTGGGAGTTGCTGTTTGAGTTCAGGGGCAGCTTTGCTTTTAGTGAGGAGGTGGGGCAGACACATCTTGTGCAACATGACATCGACACAGGGGACACGCGTCCCATCAAGATGCGTACCCGCCGAATCCCATTGGCATGCCGTGAGGCGGCAGACAGGGTTGTGGTGGAAATGCAGCAGGTGGGCTTTATTGAACCATCAGACAGCCCCTGGCCAGCAACCAGTGGTCATGGTTCCTATAAAAGGGGCAAGCAGTTCTGCGTGGACTATAGGCCCCTTAATGCAGTAACCAGGAAAGATTCACATGCAATACCACATATTGATGAATCGCTGGACCTGGTTAGAAGATCATCCTGGTTCTCCTCATAGGACCTCCGCAGTGGCTACTGGCAGGTGCCCCTCACCCTAGATGCCAGAGATAAGACAGCATTCTCCACCACCAGAGGGCTCTGGCAGTTCAAGGTCCTCTGTTTCAGCCTGTGCAATGCTACATTCAAAAGATTAATGGACAGGGAGCTGGCAGGCATTAGCCAGCAGGAGTGTCTGGTCTACCTCGATGACATTCTGGCCCATGGCAGCTCCTTCCACTCTGCCCTGGGGTCTCTGAGACATGTCCTGTAGAGGGTGGATGCTGTAGGCCTGAAGTTCCACCCAGAGAAGTGTCACTTTATGAGAAGCGAGGTGTCCTTCTTAGGGCACAAAGTAAGGGAAGAGGGCATCAGCACTATGCAGTACAAGACTGGCCCACACCTACTCACCAGGGATAGTTAAAGAGCTTCCTAGGCCTGGCCTCTTACTAGAGGAGGTTTGTAAGAGCCTTCTCTGGGATGGCAGCCCCCTTAAACAACCTCCTGATAAGGACCAAACCATTCTTGCATGGACTGCAGAGTGTCAAGAGGCCTTCAAAATTCTCAAACAGTCACTAATTGAGGCCCCTGTGCTTGTCGCCCCTGACCCCACCATGCCCTTTATTCTTGACACGGATGCAAGCAATGTAGGGATGGGTGGTGTACTGGCCTGAGTGCGGCCAGACGGGGAGAGGGTGGTGGCCTACTTTAGTAGAACATTTAACATGAGAGACGCTACTGTGTCACCCGTCGAGAGCTGCTAGCTGTAGTGAAGTCCATCAAACACTTCGAGTACTACGTCTGTGGCCTACCCTTTACTTTAAGGACTGACCACTCTGCTCTCCAGTGGCTCATGTCCTTCAAAGAGCTGGGGGGGCAGGTGGCACCCTGGTTGGAGTAGCTTCAGCCATATAACTTCGCAGTGGTACACAGGGCAGGGACACGCCATACCAATGCTGACGCCATGTCCCATAGACCCTGCACAGCAGCAGGGTGTTGCCACTGTGAGCGTAGGGAGGCTCGGGAGAGAGAACTGTGTGAGGAGGAGGGGCATAGGGGCCCACTGTCAGAGTAGTGTGCCTGTCTGCAATGAGCTGCAGACTGTTCATGTGGCTGAATGGAGACAGCAGCAGTAGCAGGACACTGGTCTACAGCCAGTGCTGCAGTGGGTGGAAGCACAGTGGAGACCACCATGGGATGAGGTGGCCAAGCTCTCACGTGAGACCAAAGGGCTCTGGTTCAAGTTTGAGACATAACGACTGGCTGATGGCACGCTGCAGTGGGCCTGGAAGGACCCAGCTATAGGGGAGGAGTGGTGGCAGGTGGTTGTCCCCAAAGCTCTGTGGCAGGCAGTGCTCCAATGCATGCATGGAAAGGTAGGATTTGGGCACTGTGGGGTCACAAAGACCCTCCGCAGTCTCCACCAGGGTTTCTACAGGGGTCAGCACAAGAGAGATGTGGAGGACCTTTGTCATTGCTGTGACAGCTGCACAGCAAGGAAGGGCCCTCCAGGTCAGTCCCATTGCTCAGCTTCAACAGTTCCCAGTTGGTGCTCCCATGGAAGAGTGGGGGTGGATGTAGTTGGGCCTTTCCCCATCACAGACAGCGCGATAGCCACAGACTATTTTGCAAAATGGTCAGAGGCCTATGCTCTTCCTGAACAGGAGGCGGAGACCATTGTTGATGCCCTCACAGTTGGCGTGTTCAGCAGATTTGGCATTGCAGACTCCATTCACAGTGACCATACAGAAATTGAAGCAATGTTATGCTGTTAAAAAAAATTGCAGTCTGCAAAATTATTGAAGATTTAGCCGTCCTATGAATTACTGAACCAACATTTAGTTGTATAACCACGGTTTCTGACAACTGCTTCACATCTGTGTTGCATGGAGTCAGCCAACTTCTGGCATCTGTGATCAGGTATTCCAGCCTAGGATGATTGGACTACATTCCATAGTTCCTCTGCATTTCTTGGCCTGAGAAACAGCATTTTTTATATCACCCCACAGTTTTCTCTTGGATTAAGGTCAGGGATTGGGCTGGCCACTCCATAACGTTAAACTTGTTGGTCTGGAACCAAGATGCTGCTTCCTTACTGGTGTGTCTGAGGTCATTGTCTTGTTGGAACACCCATTTCAAGGGCATTTCTTCTTTGGCATAAGGCAACATGACCTCTTGAAGTATTTTGGTGTAATCAAACTTATCATAGGGCACTGTGGCTTAAATGCCGCTTTTGGGGGTAGTCTGACAAACTGTCTGCGGCCCCTAGACCCAATGAAAAGCATCTTGCATTCATCAGTCCACAAAATGTTGCACCATTTGGAACTGGTGCCTTTAGGGCATTTTAGAAATTTCCTTAAACATTGTATTATTGTGTTTGTTTTCTGTGATTGTGTTGTTTTCTGTTTTGCTTCATTTCATCTTTTCCTGTACAGTGTAATTTTGTGTGACCTACACAGGTTGTTGCCTTAAATGAGAACCTGTTCTCATAGGCCATAGGGTGAACTAGGAAAAAGTGGCAAGAAAGTGATTTTTTTCCTCACACCTGGGCACTACTTGTAAATGATTTTCTGCATAGACAAAACCATTATGGACTTTATGTTAAAAGTTCTCCACAAAATATCCTGCAGTTTTTGTCACGATCCATGAATGTATATAATTATGAATTGGAAAAAAAAAATCTAATGCTGCTGGTTGTTCGTAACTTTATTTACATAAATTTTAGCAACACAAAATATCTCTCAAACCGACATTTATACATGTACCTAAACATTTGAGACAGGTTTTGGTGCATTATATATTAAAGTGTGAATGTAGACCATGAAATATGGCAAATTTGTAGAAAATATGCTTCAACTTCACAGATTTGCACCAAGCTAAGTGAAACATACACATTATAAATTAAGAAAAACTGTGATGTTTAATACCTCAAAATGTTCAGTAGGTACTGTGTAATCACAAAAAGATTAAAAAAATAAGTACACTTTGGCCTAAGTTGGATAAAATAACTCAAAATTCTACCATCTCCTCCTAATTTTGAATGCTGCCAAAAAATTTACAATTCTACAATAGATTCTTTACAGCTCAAAATCTGCTAAAATTATAACACAGCACATATTCACTCATCGGTATCATCCCTGTCACTATCAGAGCCATCATCCCATTTAAATCTTTCCTCTGTTTCCTGTGAAACATTTGCACAATTTTGGCACCGACATAAATCTGTACAAGACAGTCTTGCAGACATACAGGAACATCTTCCAGTATCACATTTGCTTTGCTTGCAACTGCAGTGGACTGCCTGCAACCCACTTTCAGGGGCAGGATTTTTAGTCATCCAGGTCACTGTTAACTCACCACCCTTAAGATTCCATCCATTGCCAACGGGTGAAGGGGCACACATTATACCTTTCAGAGAATGTGTCATTATGGCTGCTTGGTAGTTTGCCCTTTTGCAGTGTTGGTAAACACTTCTGGTAAAGCTGACGACGCCATGCAGAATGCTTTGTAACTAGCATTGTTCACATTTTCGGCAGATGACTGGCCATAAAGGTGGCACACATATTTGCAAAGTAGCTCAAAGGTAGACTGATCTAGGTTAAAACTGCTATCCAGATTTGTAAACACAGTCAGATATTCCTCTCTCACAAACAAAAGAAAAAACCTTTCTTTTTCCTTTACCATAAAAGGTACTTGTAGAGTCACAACCTGAGAAGGTATGGATCCCAATAAGTGCCAAACAGATACTTGTGCCAAGAGCTGATGACACGTGTGCTAAGTCAATGATCCTTGTTTTGTTGCCAACCCCCGTGAAAAAAATACAACCTACATGGTAAATCCGGCTGCAGACTTAAAGCAATTACTGTCACATCAGTATCAGGGCTCTTAATGACTAGAGTTTGATGTTCCTGTGCAGCATGTTGTGCATGTAAAAACACCCTGGTGTGCATTTATGCATAAAAGCCAGTGTATTGTTTGGAAGAGCCTGAGACTTTACAAATAGCTTAAGAGGATATCATACTGTTAATGCTGTGTTGTTCTCTCTTAATGATCATCAAGTCATCTTGATGTTTTACCATCCGGGTATTATCTCTGGAAAGTGTAAAGGATCAACTTCCACTACAAGCATTAGCTAACATTTTCCAACCAATCAAGCAGTTTTGTGCACCAATGATTAATAAGATGATCTGCTAAGGCTGTTACTAATGTGAGTTAAACCTGCTACAGCCAACAGTAATAATAATACATATTCAGAATACCTGAAATCTTTGTATTATATAATCCTATAGTCCTAACATTTCTCCACCTTTATTATGGGCACCAATATAATGTTTTGCAGCATAGTGGGAGAGGACAGTGTGCTGTTTTCAAGGTGAATATTTTCAGTTTGTAGCAACATTATACCATTAGCTTACTATTTATATTTCCTGTCATTGTCATTTCAATGTGCATATGGCATCATTTGACTTTACTGTAGGGCCAAACACTGAAGGGCCAAACACTGATTTATTTTCCCTCTCTTTCCAATAAGGGAGTAGTTTAAACCTGGGACACCAGCTGATGCAATGAACCACCAGGTAAAAGTAAACCGCTGAAGTTCAAAATATAACCTACAGTAAGAAGACCAAAAATGTGTCATTTGGAATTATGATTTATCGTTTAATAATGCAGTTTCATCTTAGTTGTGGTGGTGTACTTGCCTACGGTGCTGAAGGTCAGGAGTTCAAAACTATTGTCTGTTATTAGGCCTATTATAATTATTGGACAGACAGTATAATTTCTAAACATCAGTGTGTTTATTTATAGCTATACCATTAAACAAATGTAACTGTATTATTATAGAAAGCCAGGAATGCAATTTTCACACTCATCCTTCTTGTAGTGTCCAGGTACATAGAATGGGTCAACATCATACATACATTGTCTTAAGTCACCAAATACAGTATACAGTATGTATGCTGTATTTGGTTATTTATGGAATATCAGAGTAAATGTTTGTCCCTCTGTGAAAGCTAATAGCGGCAGATTAGATATGAGCGACAAACATGTTGGAGGGATTAATCGAACCAGGGTCTCGGGTGCATAAATGCTTTGTGGTCTTTTGTTCACCACAATATGGCAACGAGGTGGGGCCCCAGGATCAAATATTGCCTAGAGCCCACAAAAGGCCTGGCCCTGTTCAAACTGCCCATTCACGCTGCTATAGTTCCCCCACACCATGTACTTAAACTCATACACTCATTTAGTCCACACTGTTGCACAAGCTGGGCATTTTCTATGTCCGTTTAGATGTCATATTTAATTTTTGTTTTGGTGTCATTCTGTATTACAATATGTTAACAACTGCATTATTTAAGACAAACCTTTTGCTACACTGGCAACAATGTGTATGTAACCCAAAGAACTGAGACTTGGAACCAATATCTGTCCCAAAATATCTGGCCCAATAAATCAAGACTAAAGTGCTATTTAAAACAAACATTCAGATTCAATTGAGAGTGGCTCCAATATTAACTGTTTAATCACTTTCATGAAATGGCAAAACTAAAAAAATGTACTTGTAAAAAAACTACACAACACAGACCAACATTTGACATAACCTCAATACCACCATACTCCACTCTGCTGTCGTAAACTTCATCCAAATCTTCATGGCAGAGTGTGCGTCTTGCTAACGCACACTCAAGTGATTTGTCCAGTATATATTTTGCACAGCAAGCACTAAGCAACAGCAATATTGTTGTATGCTGTTGTGCCAAATGTGATCTCCTATGGCAAAGGGGAAAACCAGTATTACAGTAAAAGAAAATACTGTATGCAGGCCATTTGCCGATTTCCCACATCATTAAAACCCATAACATGAAAGTTGTCTGGTCTGCCATACACATAATAAACAAAAGGTGGAGGGACGTCATAAAAATAGAAATGCATGTCACAGTCTCCGGGAAACCCTAGGAATTTCCTAGCATGGCAATCCCAGGATCAGTCCCAGATTCTGGGCAGGCCTCCAGTCGAGCGAGCCTGCTCTGCTCCAAGGCGATGGCCTCAGCTGAATGTTTGCATTTCTCTGATCCACACTGGCAGGTGAAGTATTTACTCTTGATATCCCAGAAGCGGTCTCCATAATCAAACCTTTACAAACAAACAGATTTACATTTTACATTTTATTCATTTAGCAGACGCTCGTATCCAAAGCAACTTACAGTAAGAACAGGGACATTCCCCTGGAGCAATTTGGGTTAAGGTGTCTTGCTCATGGGCTCAACGACATTCAGCCAACTCTGGAATATAACAGAATACCTTAAAATTACTAGTCTGACTCCCTAACCACTGAGCCACCTAATATTGTCAGCATGGAAATGTAGATCAATATCCTAATTTCAGTAGTGCAGACAATACATTTTCATACTGTACAGCTGCTACAACCAAGGCTGTATTAAAGACTCCGGTGTCCATTTTGTGCCTGAGGCTCAGTGCCAGTTTGTGTGGTGGGGACTCTCACCCGAGCTCCTGTCCTGTGAGGATGTCCCGGGAGCTGAAGAAGGCAATGCGAGGGAAGCGCAGGTCCTGGTGCAGCATGAACACACGCACAGGGATGATGTTGGGGTCACACAGGTGGTTGATGAAGCGGCTGATGTTGCCGTAGTACCGGGCGTCGATGCAGTACACCTCCCCGTCCTTTAAAGAAAGACAGTGAAAGGGAGACAGAAAGTAGTGGTTAACAGGTCTGCAATCTGTTATTAAACAACTGCATGTGAATGAAGTCTATGGGTTTTGTTGCATTAGGAAAAGGGGGTTAAATACCTTGTTATCCAGGTCAAACAGGTAGGAATCATCTTCCCTTACATCAGCCTCTGCGTCAGAGATCAGTTCTCCAACGTATCTGCAGTGATCAACCATAGATACACACTTGCCAATTTGGCACATTGATACAACACAGATTTTGAATAACTAAATGTATAATTATGTGTTTATTTTTAAATACTATTTTCCATAACCCTTGGCCTAAACTGTAAATCTATTATTATCCCCATTTTTCCTCCCATGTCTTAAACAACTTTATTTATGAGAACATTTCCTTCCTTTGACTAAATATTCCAAATGACTATACCTGTAAGGACAAGTATGGCCAGGCGCACAGACACAGGCGGCGCACAGACACAGGCGGCGCACAGACACAGGCGGCGCACAGACACAGGCGGCGCACAGACACTTACTCGCATATGAAGCTCCCCTGAGGTATATCCTGCAGGGCTCTTACTCCCCATCCCATCTTCTCTGTTCGGTACAACTGGAGACGCACCCTGAGAGAAATACATTACAACCAGCTGACACAGCAGCCCAGTAGCTCTACGTAAAACAATGGTCAACATAATGAGCCATCCTTGGGTGTATTGTGATACACAGCTTGGGGAAAAGGGGATCTTACTTAATGCCTGCCTGCACAACTCGATTCTTGCAGGTGCGGTAGCAGGAGCACGCCAGGTTACACTCGAAGATGAGCGGGGGCTCGATCTTATTGAACTCCTGCAGCAACCGGTGGTCCTGGTAAACACAGAGGAAGCCTTTAATTAACATTACCATATCCACCCTAAATAATGTTACATTTTATCTGTATAATCCAAGTTCCTACTTACAATTTGTAGAATGAAAAAATGCTCATTTATTTATTTCACCTTTAAATGATTCTCATTTTAAAAGTGAGTATGTGCCTGGTATGTTAAGTTTCACTTTCGGTTTCACCACCAAGGTGAATTTCTAACATCTTAAACGAATTTAAACATTTGACTTATGATAGTGATGTTAAAATAGAGAGAAAAAAAGCATATGGGGCGCAGATGGCTCAGTGGGTGGGGAGTAGGACTTGTAGTCAGAAGGTTGCCAGTTCAATTCCCGACTGAGCCAAATGTCGTTGTGTCCTTGGGCAAGACACTTTACCCTAATTGCTCCCAGGTCGTTGCTCTAAATAAGACATTGTTCTTAGTCAACTTACCTGGTTAAATAAAGGTTAAATTAAAAAAAAAAAAATATGGCAAAACCTAAATTACGTGTCACACAGCCTATTTCCGTTTTTAAGTGATTAAATGTCTGAAAAAACAAGACCTGTCAGTCTTGAACACTACTCAGACCACAGACTTGTGCTATAGCCAATAATACTATATACAAATTACCCATGTGTGCAGGGTGAGAAAAAAACTGGAAGTGTAGCTCAATCAGAATGTGGTACACAGCAGACTTCTTAATAAGTTACACGATCTTAAAATTAACCATGTATAACCAACTACAAAACAAGTTAATTAATCACGTGGATGGTAGGTGAGCCATCCTCGCTATGGTAGGCGAGTTGGCTATATAACAACATTGTCAAGATGTTAATTTCCACTCTCTCGTTCTGTGTTTCATTTGGTATGACAGGTTATGGTTCATTTTTTTTATTGGCTAGACTCTTCAGTTATGCTGTGAGCAACATCAATGTCTTGCCTTGATTATTAAAAACACACTCCAGACCCCTAAACACCTCAAAATCATTGCGCCGGTCATGTTTCTGACGACAGTCACTAAATACACCTTGTAGCGTTCGGTAACTCCCAACTCACCAATGAGAGAAATCACTAGCATGTCTGGAAAAAATCAGATGACGCAAAACTATGATTTATGCATCAGAGGCTTTTTCCAGACACAAAATAGATATTTTTCTGTCAGGGGGACATGAGGGAGGAAGGTGCGGTCATTCAAAAATATTACCGGGTTTCTACTGATACAAAGCTTAATGCTAATCGGTGAACTATCCCTTTAACTACATATCCAGTAGTAGTATTTATAGTTTGTCAATATACAACCACTTCATTTGGTACAATTTATTACTAATACCTGGTAAGACCCACTCGCTATTAGAACTGCTTTAGTTGTTTATGGCATAAGATTCAAAATGTGCTGGAAACACTCCTGAGATTTTGGTTTTAGTATTGATATTAATGCATCACACAGTTGCTGCAGATTTGTTGGATGCAAATCCATGATGCAAATCTCCAGATCCACCACATCTTAAAAAGTGCTCTATTGGATTGAGATGTGACTGTTGAGGCCACTTCAGTACAGTGAACTCATTGTCATGTTCAAGAAACCACTTTGAGATGATGTGAGCTCTGTGATATGGTGTGTTATCCTACTAGAAGTATTCATTTGAAGATGGGTACACTGTGGTCATAAATGGATGGACATGGTCAGCAACAATACTCAGGTAGAGTGTGGCATTTTAACAATGCTCAGTTGGTACTAATAGACCCAAAATCAAATAATCGCCTATACTTGGGGTCTCCAAACCCTTCCATGGAGGGCCTAGTGTATGCAGATTTTTGCTTTCACCTTGTACAAGGCTGATGGAGTAGGTCACTATTTGGTTAGGATCTACCCTCACCTGCCAGTCTAGGTCCTAATTTGGCTCTAATTGAAGGGAAAGACTAAAAACCAGCAGACACTAAACCCTCCATACCATTACACCACTAGTCTGAACCGTTGATTGGCAGAATGAGCCTTTACAACTTTGCTAAAAATAGTTGAGCAAACCACTTCTGCTTGGGTAGTGGTTCTCAAACATGAGTACTAGGACCCTTGGTGAAAAGTAACCGAAAACATTTGGGAACCACTGGAAATAAAGCCATAGATCATTTTTAGGACCCTTTGCATCACACACCACTGCAGCGCAATCACATTGCAGTTTCTCAAAATGCAAGCCTTTTTAGTTTGTCAGTCATTGGCAGCAGGGAACTGGAAGGAATTATGGCCAAATGTGTTGTGTTTGGGGGGTAACTAATGATATAAATCTGTTGGAGGGCAGGCTTTGTGCAAGTGTTGCTGTAGTGAACCGAGGGGGGGGATTTACCTAACCGGGTCTTATAGATGAGCTGATACCAATGTGTTTGGATTCGGTGTGAAGTGGTGGGTATTGTATTGGGCATTTGTGACAAAACGGATGGCACTGTGGTATACTATCTTACTTTTGAGTGTTGGAGGCTATTTTATAAATGACATCACTGAAGACTAGGTCATTTTTACAAAGGCATGTTTGGCAGCATGAGTGGGGCGGTTTAATTGCGATACAGGAAGTATTTTCTTGATTTGATTTTTGATTGGAGGTGATTGATGTGGGTCTGGATGGAGTGTGAACAATCTACACAGCCACCCAGGTATTTATAGGTTTCAACATACTCTAGTCCAAGCTAGTGATGCTGGGTGGGCAGGCAGGTGTGGGCAGTGTACAACTGAAACACATGCATTTAATTTGACCAAAATGTAAGAGAAAAAAGTCTAATTAGAAACAGCATCAACAAAAGTTGGCTACATTGACTGAATAGGTTCCAAAATTAGGCGAAATGTAAAGTAAAACCTGAGTCACTCACCTTGTCGTACCAGCACCTAATACTGAGCTGGCCACACAAACAGTTACTGGAGGAGCAGTCGTCTGTGCAGCTACAGTGCTGAGGGATGAGACGGACACAGTCATTAGAAAAGGCTGAACAAGCCAAGCCAGCCGCACTTACACATGCTACGCTAACCTAAGGAACTTTGTATGTAACGCTTCAGATGTACAATGTAAGGTCATCTCATTCCCAGACACTTCCACCCAACTTCAGAGGGTTTGGTGGGCTTTCACTTTAAAATGTGGCCTGAGCTACCACCCGAAATCAACAGTGCAAATCAATTGTAAACTTGAACCATCTCCCAGTACACCTTCCTCCATATATCCTGTGCAAAGCAGTTGGATTTAGACAGTGATATTATTCTGTAAATTTATCTATGACAAAAACATAAATGTTGCTCTGTCAAGTTCCTGCCTCAAGGCCAAATGTGAGGGGAAAGTGTTCCAGTCTCATTTGCGCAATATAGCCTGGGGACAAGGTTAAGCTTAAAGTAACCACGTACCTGTAAGTGCGTGATGTTGCGGTCGATGTTCATGGCTGAGGTCTCACAGTTCTCTGAGACGTATTTATAGTCAGAGGGACATCCCTCGTCATCCACGGCATTCACACAGGGGATAGGCACGTTCTCATAACCCTGGGCTACGTCACTGCACAGCAGAAACACAGGGATAAAACTGTATTCTAAACTAGCATTCAGGTTTGCTGTGAAGCAGGAATGCACATACTTCCTGATAAAAGCTTCTGTTGGGGGATTAGGCCAGGATAGGTCTTAGAACAATATTCAATGTTGCAAAATGTAAGGCTCTACCTGGAGATGATCTTCTCTGTTCGAAGCATACGATTGGCTATACCCCTCCGTAGCTTCCTGTTGATCTGGAGTGACACCCAAACGGGCGAATCAGATCGTGCCAGAGAAAGAGGTGTGTCACCTTCCCTGTTCATGATGTCGATGTCTGCACCCCTGGAGAGGAACAGCCTGTAGGAGAACATGAGAAGCAAACAAACAAATAAACAAACAAATAAACAAAGGCGTACAAACACAGAAAGGATAACCTCATGTCATATATCTGATTTCAAAACCTTCAAACTAAATGGCAATAGGACAGCCTCATGATTAGTTTAATATTTTCACCACCTTTCATCTTGGCAATATCCCATTTAATGGCATGCTTCATCACAGCATCTTCCAACAGACTGAGCAGTAAATTATGAGATTCAGAATGTCTTCTGAAGCTCATTTAATAGCTTTCTGGTTCTCCATCATGCTGCCACTCCAACCAGAGTCTAGACCGGAATATTTGGAAGTAGAAAGGAACACATCGAAAAGGGCTCCAAATGGCACCATGGTAGGGCTGGGAAAACGCAAAAAAATACGTTGACGCAAAATATGCGCGTCGATTCTTCAGACACAAAACAAAGACAGTGGTGCCAGAGAGTAATGGCAACACGAGTGGCTCCAGAGACTTTCATTAGTGCGGCACACTCGTTCCTCTAAAGTATGGGAATTCTTTAATTTAAAAGGAAACAATTCTGTGACATGTTGTCTTTGCAAAATGGAGATGGCCTTCCATTCTATCATCACAGCAATGCACCAGCACCTGCCGGTTGCACCAGTATATAGGTCGTACTCGCAACTGAATGTCAGACCTAAAATTCCCTTTACGTCGGACTTATATATTTATACTTGTTGCACCAGCTGGATGTAAGCGCTCAATGAGCTATACCTGGTCGTAGATTCGAAGCCTAGCAGGAGCAGGGTGGCGATTTATATAAATTATTTAAAATGTCCTGTTTTTCTGATTGATTGCATTAAGATTTAGCTGTAATTTCTTTGGAGAAAGACCGTTTTGTACAATCGAAAATGCAGGGCAAATTGTTTACGTTTGCAGTGACCACAAATTGTACTAATAACTAGCTATGAATTAACAGCTGATTGAGTGGGCAATTATCAGGTTTGAACAAGCGTTTTTAGATTAGTAAAAGTCAAAGGGTAACCTATACCTTTAACCATCAATTAAATGCCTGGAAATAGCAAAAGTGTTTTTTGTCAAAACTGAAGTAACGTTACTGTAGGTTACAAACAAATCTTGATCAGTCACTTTCAGCTGTTCGATCTATCCGTTTTCCATCACAACAGTATTGAATAGTAATGCTTGTTAAGACTGACACTTCACTGCCATTCCTCATGCTAAATGGTGAGTATATTTTCTGTTATCTTTCTCAAGTTAGGACGATGCAAATTGCTTTGTCATGCCGTAGTGCACAGCACACGCACGCATTCTTTGGCTTTGTATTCGTAAACGGGATTTATTATTTTAATGCTCTCGCAGGCACATCGAATTTAGGATTCAATTACTTGAAAATAGTATATTTTTAACCATACAAACCAATAAAATGCAAGTATTTTAATGGTAGCTTCTCTTTTCTTTTACAATCTGTGGGTTATGAGGCGAAACGGTTGCCAGGGGGCAACGTTGGAACTTTTAAAACTGTCTTTGTCCATTTTATCTAGTTGGATTAATTAAGGAAATAACACTTCCTAGCAACTATATCAGTAAGAATATTCTGATCTCACGGACGCGCATTACTTACACTGGACTTAGCTACGACTAGTCTTATTTTTATTTGGTGCAACAGGTGTAAATTCCAGTCACAACCTCGGACGTAGCTACGCCCGACCTAGGATTTAAGCCCAACGTTTTTACGTCCAGTTTGTGCAACCGGCCCCAGAAGAGGCGCCACCGGGTCAACTGCAGATGACAGAGCACCGTAAGTTTTTTTCTCAACTACCCACTTCCCCACTCTGTGATGAAGTAGTCTATAATATGTTGTCGACATCTAAAGTTTTAAGCTACAGTGTAATTAATTACTATGTGTAATATAGTCTCAAGGTGTGAAATGACACGCTTATGCAACCTAAGTCAACAAACGGTTGTAACGTTATGTCTTCATTGATTGTCGATGGGACAGTAAGCAGTTACATGCCAGGACTATTCCGGTTTTAAATGGAATATTGGCGCCCTTTATAGTCCTGGCATGTAACTGTGTGTTCACTGTCATGCCGTGACTGCGCAAGTGATGTTTATGTTACACACATAGGATTTAATTAGTCTACTTGTTGATATTTAATCAAAGGGCATAGCCTGGGCTGAGGTGGATACATAGAAAAATCTTTGTGTTTCTTTGCTATTGGTTTATTATATAACATGTATAAATTGCTATTATTAGTCAATTAATATGGAGATAACCGATAATCGAAATCGAATCGGACTGAAAAAACATATCGTTAGATTAATCGATGCATCGAAAAAATAATCACTAGATTAATCTTTAAAAAAAAAATCCCCAAAAAACAAAGGAACACATCTTTGGACTACTTTGATTTCACTGAAACCCTTCCTGCCACAAGCTGTCACTAGATAGTGAGAAGGCAAGACAAACCAATTTGATTACTAACCCAACAACCCTAGATATTTCCTGCCTATTGCAACACGCATTAAGACCTGTAAACAAACCCTAGTCTACCAATATAACTGACACGGGAGGGGGCCACTCACGTGACACAGTCAAAGAAGCCCTCCCTGGCAGCAATGTGGAGGGGTGTGTCCCCATGCATGTTGACAGAGGAGAGGGGGCAGCCAGCGTTGAGCACCATCTCAGCTATCTCTGCGCAGCCGGCAAAGGATGCCCAATGAAGGCACACATTCATCTCCTAACAAGGACAGCGAGAATGCAAAGGAGAGCAACAGAGAACAAGTACAGGAGAGGAAAATCAAACCAGTAGAAAAATGCAATTGTCCTCACAGAATTGTGATCTTCTGTCCACATCAGTCGAGCCCCTACTCCCGCAGACAGGACTAACCTTGTCCTTCAGGGTGACGTCGGCCCCTCGGTTCAGCAGGGCTCGGATGACTTGTACGTGCTTGTGCTCTGCGGCCCAGATGATGGGAGTCCAGCCTCCACTATCCTGAGAGGGAAACACAGCACAGGGGGTAAGCTGGGCCAGGCTTCACAATAGTACTTTACACAGCCAAAACTGACAAACACGCTTCAGCACGTACCACTTACCTGGTGGAACGATAAAATGCAAGTTACAAATAAAAAGTGTGACAACGGTTAACTTGATTAGTCGACGAATTAAGGTACGGTGAAGAGGTTCTGTTATATTGCTAAATGACAAAATATTTATGCAGTGACAAGGAAATGGTTTAAAATGTAATATAAAATAGAGTATTTTGAATGATGACCACTATGAATGATTACAAGATGTACAAAAGAAGAATCAGTTCTACACTGAAGGGGATATAGTGACTATACTACAGAGAGTAACATGCAGGCCAAAATGACTTAAAATTAGATACACTTAAACCAAAAATAGGACTTTGAATGCATAGTCTGAATTCAACTACATAAAAACATTAACTATTACACATTTTAATCAAGCAATACCCTGTTAAAGTGCTTCAGTTTTACATTAGGTTAATGCACCTTCATACACTGTGCACAATTATTAGGCAAGTATTATGACTCTTGGTCAATCCAAAATGTAAATAAACCTCACAAGTAAAAAATGTATTTTGGCTTTCTTTGGAGAATATCTGTGTGCACAACTGTGGGGCAACTATCATTGTGCAGAATAATTATGCAATAAATGAAAAACAAAGTTTTCCATCTCACTTGATTTCTGTTAAAGTAAGAATAATAAACAAACAACCTAAAATTTACAATTAACATTTCTGACATTTCAAAACAAATTAATGACCAATATAGACAGTTCTTTTCAATGACAATCATAAGCCTTCCATTCATGGAGTCAGTTTCTTGATCTGTTGAAGACCAACTTTCTGTGCAGCAGCAACCACAGCCTCCCAGACACTTTTCAGAGAGGTGTACCATTTTCCTTCACTGTAAATCATCCATTTAAGGGACCACAAGTTCTCATTAGGGTTTAGGTCATGTGAGGAAGGGGTCCATGTCATTATTTTTTCATCTTTAAGGCCTTTACTGGCTAACCATGCAGTGGAGTACTTTGATGCATGCGATGGAGCATTGTCCTGCATAAAAATCATGTTCTTCTTGAAAGATGGTGATTTTTTCCTGTACCACTGCTTGAAGAAAGTGTCTTCTAAAAACTGTCAGTAGGTTTGGGAGTTGAGTTTCAGTCCATCTTCAACCCGAAAAGGTCCAACTAGCTCATCTTTAATAATACCAGCCCATTCCAGTACCCCACCTGCACCTTGCTGGCGTCTGAGTCAAAGTGGAGCTCTGTGCCCATTACTGATGCAGCCACTGGCCCATCTATCTTGTCCGTCAAGAGTCACTCATCTCATCAGTACATAAATCAGTCTTCAGATTTTTTTCTTGGCCCAGTCTTGACATTTCAACTTGTGTCTTGTTAAGTGGTGGTCAGCTTTCAGCCTTCCTTACCGTAGCCATGTCTCTGAGCACTGAAGACCTTGTACGTCTGGGTACTACAGGTAGGTTGCAGTTCTGGAATACGACAGCACTGGAAAATAATGGGTTCCTGGTAGCTTCAGGTTTGAGTCTTAAATCTTTGGCAGTTAATTTGCATCTATTTTTCCTCAAAACCTTTCTTGCAGCCCTGTTGACTATCTGCAACAAAACATTTGATGGTTCTGTGATCACACCCCAATATATTATCAATTTCAAGAGTGCTGCATCCCTCTGAAAGGCTTTTTACAAGTCAGTTAAAACTCTTTGGCCCATTTTTTTGGCCCATTATTCTCCCTCAATACACATCACCTGATTTGCTTAAATCCAAAAAGCATTCCAGTTTATACAGCTTGGAATTAGAACATATGCATAATAATGATGATATGGTCAAAATACTGACTTGCCTAACAATTGTGCACACAGTATAATTTGAACATTCTTGACAATGATCAGTATGTGACAAAACAAAATATAGATATAATATACCATTAATATTTCTATAGTATTTGAGGATTAATTTATTTCCGCAAGACTTCATCTAAACACTTGTCCTGAGACACTTGTTGTTCATATTGCAGTAAAAAATAAAAGAAACACTTATTTTTATTTCAGTTTGTAGCAAACACAGTCAATGTACATGTAGTATGAAGTCTAGAATTTATTTACTAAGAGTGAGACAAACCCACACTGACTGTTTTGCTCCCCTTTCTACAGCACAAGAGGGTTATTCTCTTGCTCTTCCCCACCTGTGCATTGATGTCCACTTGTCCAGTCTCCAACAAAAGAGTGACAGTTTCCAGACTGCCCATTTTAGAGGCGTGGTGGAGACCGGTGTAGCCATCTTCCTCCTGGATGAGCATTAGAGTGGGAGAAGAGAACAGAAAGCCGAGAAAAAAAGTGGCGGGAAAATAGAAGAATAGAAAGAGCAGAGGATGGCGAGAGTACTTCATGTTTAAATGTTATTTCTTTGTTATTCATGCCAACTTTTACATATTCTGGGTCAATTTTCCCATTTTGATGTCAGACGTGGAGGATTTCATTGTTACCAAGGTTTTATTAACATGCTATGTACATGTCATGCCATGTAAAGGACTCATCCTACCAATACTAGACTTTGGTGATGTCATTGACAGAACGACCTCTAACTATCTCCTTAGGAAATGAGATGGTCCATCTAGCACAGTGCCATCTGTTATTCACCACTGCCCCATTAAACCCACCACTGTGACCTCTATGCACTTATTGGCTGGTCGTCACTACATACTCATGCCAAACGTGACGAGGTTATTGTTTCCGACTACGCCCGAATTTGTATACATATGACGCTCACTCAACAAACTCTCTCTCCGCTTTCTCACTAACTACTTCTGCGGCCATAATTGATCTAATTGTGAGATCAAATTCCACATCCTGCCGGCTCGATCCTACACCTACTGTATTGCTTAAGCTGTGTGCACCTGAGGTTGCACCCTTCATAACACATATGATAAACTGTTATTTTGGCATCTGGTGTTGTCCCAGCTGAACTAAAAACGGCTGCGGTGACCCCCATTCTCAAAAAATCAGGCCTAGACCATCTAAATATAGATAATTACAGACCAATATCCAACTTAACGTTCTTAAGCAAAATCCTTGACAGGGTTGTTGCTTCAGAACTGCGATCACATTTGGATGTTAATGGTCTTCTTGAACCTTTTCAGTCTGGATTTCGCCCATCACATAGCACTGAAACTGCCCTTCTTCGGGTGGTTAACAACATTCTAGTGTCCATGGATTCAGGGCTGATAAACATATTGATGCTCCTTGATTTAAGCGCTGCTTTTGACACAGTCTGCCATGAAATAATGATCTCTAGGCTTTCTGATATTGGCATCACTGGCTCTGCTCTTTCCTGGCTCACTTCCTACATCAGTGACAGAAAGTATTATATTACTATACAAGGGCTTAGATCTGCCACTGCTT
>JACXGM010013353.1:0-23186 GCA_016801145.1 Umbra pygmaea | reverse complement strand
TAACCTCATGGCACGGTTCCCGACACGTTCGTACGCTAAGTATATCTTCTGTAAGTCACACTTTCGTAAGGTTGGTCTGGACCATTCGTAAGCTCTCTCTTAGCGTTGTTTGAGCTCAAGCCGCTAGTCGCCGCCACTGTGCAGCAGTCTTTAGAAATCAGTGCAGCGCAGTACAAGTCAAACTATGGTATGTTGACAATGTTTTGGCTCAACAATTATTTTATGGACATTTTAAGACTAATAATAAAATATGTTGTCAATGGATACAGGCCTATTTATGAAATTGACTTTATTTGGTATCAGAACTAATATGTGGTAATCAGCCTAGGCTATTTCGTAATATCATTAAAGTGTTTAAATTGGCAATCACTTTTGATAATTAAAGTCTGGCAAACAATTTGGCTCTAAATGGCTAAGATCTATAAATGGGTAAGCATGGTGGTGTCCAGTAAGCGACCAACTATGGCAGTGATCCAACGTGTCCTTGTATTGAAGCAAAGACGGCGCCGGCCGCGGAGCCGTTTAGTCCATGTCAATTGTTTTATTCCGCAAAACTTAAGCCCTTTTGAGATTTTTCCTGACGTCCTGCCAGGACCTTGGTGTGCCTGATCCGGAGGCAGCCTTGCTATGTCACTCCGTAGCTCTTTTTTTGTTGCTGTTGCACATGTTATTTCCGAAAGCTGGAAAACAGTGTCACCTCGTGCAGTGCACCTCGTCCAGCAAAACTTCAAGTTCCTCTGACGAGAAGCTTGGTGCCCTTTTTTACGTTGATTCCCCACCATATTCTCTATCTAACTCTCTCTCTCTGTTCATTGTAGATTGGTTAATGTTTACAATAAAAAGCAACCTATGGCAATCAAAACCACATTAAACAGAAGTAACTGAAGCTGCTTGCCAATCAATTCTGATTGTAAGTACCTTACCATTGACATAAAAGTGTATTACATCATTTTTAGAAGTCATTAAACCCACGTCAAGAAGCGGGACAAGTGGCACAACGGGATGAGGAGGGTGGATGATTAGCGAGGGATACCCGGATCGTCTACCAGTCACAACATATCGTGTGAACACATTACTGACAATTTGATAATTGAATTAATAGTCTAAATTTGACTGATAACTTAAACTATGCTAAAATAAATGTTACTGGAATAATTTGAGGAATGTTTCACTTACATAGAACGTGTTGTGCCTTTCTTAACGCCGTAATGCACCTTCGCGTGAACTGAAAAATCCATTCCTGAGCAATCAATGCCAACAAGTTCAGCACCTTCACTTGGTACAGCGCCTTTGTAACGTCGAACTTAAGAGGCAGCGTGTTAAGAAGCTTCCTAAGGGACACTTCGGGGAACACACTTAGGAACATAAACAACTTCGGTAAGATATATCTTTTTGAGTCTTCTTAGCGTGCTAAGTGTGAACGTTATCGGGGAACCGGGCCCTGGCCTTTATGGAAGAGTGGCAAGAAGAAAGCCATTTCTGAAAGATATCCATAAAAAAGTGTTGTTTAAAGTTTGCCACAAGCCACCTGGGAGACACACCAAACATGTGGAAGAAGGTGCTCTGGTCAGATGAAACCAAAATGTAACTTTTTGGCAACAATGCAAAACATTATGTTTGGCGTAAAAGCAAAACAGCTCATCACCCTGAACACACCATCCCCACTGTCAAACATGGTGTTGGCAGCATCATGGTTTGGGCCTGCTTCTCTTCAGCAGGGACAGGGAAGATGGCTAAAATTGATGGGAAGATGGAGCCAAATACAGGACCATTCTGGAAGAAAACCAGATGGAGTCTGCAAAAGACCTGAGACTGGGACAGAGATTTGTCTTCCAACAAGACAATGATCCAAAACATAAAGCAAAATCCACAATGGAATGGTTCACAAATAAACATATCCAGGTGTTAGAATGGCCAAGTCAAAGTCCAGACCTGAATCCAATCGAGAATCTGTGGAAAGAACTGAAAACTGCTGTTAACAAACGCTCTCCATCCAACCTCACTGAGCTCGAGCTGTTTTGCAAGGAGGAATGGGCAAAAATTTCAGTCTCTCGATGTGCAAAACTGATAGAGACATACCCCAAGCGACTTACAGCTGTAATCGCAGCAAAAGGTGGCGCTACAAAGTACTAACTTAAGGGGGATGAATAATTTTGCTCGCCCAATTTGTCCGTTTTTTATTTGTTAAAACAGTTTGAAATATCCAATAAATTTCATTCCACTTCATGATTGTGTATCACTTGTTGTTGCTTCTTCACAAAAAATGACAGTTTTATATCTTTATGTTTGAAGCCTGAAATGTGGCAAAAAGTCGAAATGTTTAAGGGGGGCGAATACTTTCTGCCTTATAAATAAATCTGCCTTTATTTATTTGGTTTTAGTATTTCATTTTTTTTGTAAAAAAATAACATGCTGATAACATTTCATAGAATTTGATTTTAGTGTTGCTTGTAAAAGTAACAAGATGAAAATGTTCAACAAATTGAATGGCCTTAAAGATTCTGTTTTACTATTTAAACAGTGCACATGCTGAGTGAAATGTAACTAAATTTATTAAATAACAATAATGTTTTTTCTACTGTCAAAGCAGTATTTATGATATTAGTGCTTTACATTGAAAAAAGTGCGTATACGGCTGTCGCGAGACACAGCAATTTATAGTGTCAACTTATAATGTCTGTACCTCGACACTATTAAATAAAGGTTAAATAATAAATAAATAAATAATAATGTAGCTCACAAAGCCTCTGGATCTGTGTAAATGATGTCATATGAATAGGTATTTCCATTGGCTGTTCCTCTGGGTTTCCCAGGACAAACGAATCAAAAAGCAAGAGAAGCTCTGTTGCTGAGGCGACAGAAGGGAAGCTCAACCTGGGATATGCCTCAGAGGGCCTCACAGGTGAGAGTCAGTTGGACATATAACCCTGATCCTTATTAGAATACATTAACTTAAAGGCATGGAATATCAGAATGGACATGCTATTTCATTTGTGATTTGGAGAATGTTTCAAATCTATTAAATGCTGCGAACAGATTTAAAGGGTAAAGCTGAAACTGTTGTAATACATTCAGTGAAATGGTCTAAGAGAATTTCAGATCAGTTGAATGGTTGTTATTCACTTGTCAGGTGCTGGCAGCAGGGACTTCAACATCACTCAACGGGCCGACGGCCAGACGGGTTCCATCAGTGCTCACAAGGTAAGAAGAGAAGGTAGGAGCTACTGACTGCAGTTGAATAATGTAGTCAGTCTCCATACTGCAGCCTCATGGCTCAGACGCTACTCACATTGGGGACAGTAGGCCTTCCTACTGTAGATCCTCATCCACTGGCTAGTGGAGGCGAGCACACAATAATGCAAAGTAAACGGAATGCTTATTTTGAACATAAGGCATAAAATACAAGATGAAAAAACTAAATGGAAACCTAAAAAAGCGGTAGAAAATGAAAGGAATATCCGCCCAGCAATATGGCACTCCTATAAAACCCCTACCCACCATGCCCAACCTGTCCCCTTACTCTGAATCAGCCCCACTCCAGATAAGCATGTCAACTAAATTACTTATATTAACATGCTCATTAGTAAGAATTACCATATTTTCATCACATTATAACACTAACATCTGCAAAGTAAAAAGGGGTTTACAGATTTTATCAAATTTTGTATATTTATCCTTAAGGATATATACTTTCTTCCTTGAGGTGCATGGGGTGTGCCAATTAGGTGATTCATCTTTTGGCTATAGGAACGTTTCTACACTGAAAGATTAATATATGTATATATATTTTTAGGCAAGTGACGGTACGCATTAACTTATTTTGCTGTATTATTCAGCACCTTAAAACAGCTGTGGATGCCATTTTAGATGCATCTAATAACTAGATATTATATACAGGATGAGAACATTTAGTCAGTAATGGTTTAAAGTGAGACTGTGTATTTTTGATAAAACAGATAAAAACTAGCTGATTTACTTGGATTTATATATTTTATGTTATATATATATATATATATATATAATATATATTTAATAACATTGGTTCCCAGAAGGGAACAGGATGAATTGCATAAAGTATGCTCACATGCATGCAAACAGCCTTTACACAAATTTTATAGCTCGCAATATAATATCCATGCTCAACTCTGATTACACAGATTTTGGCGTGGGGCACTCAAAGTGTTCTAACTCGTTCTCCCCTCGGGGAACCAACGTTAAATTTATAATTTTCCATTTGGTTGGTCACTCGGTGCAGCACATAAGAGGTAATACAATCAAGGCCATAAGCTGAGAGGGGGGAATCTGAACATGTCGGCTGTCGTGTAGCTTGCCTAAGAGAGGGTAGACTAATGATCTCCCATGGCAACCCGGACACGCTGTGCACACCTCTACACGTATACATGAACAGCACACTGTGTTTAGGAACAGGGAAATCAAGGCAATACAGTCTCAGAAATGTGTTAAATGAAGCAAAATCTACCACAGTGTAAATGTTTGCCAAAAACAATGTTTAAAAATGTGTCCATGATGAATACTACAATTGGCCATGGAAAAATACTTTTACATGTTAGTCATTTAGCAGAAGCTCTTATCCAGAGTGACTTACATTAAGTAGAGGGATATACCCCTGGATCAACCTAATGTAAAGTGACTTGCTCAAGGAAACAAAGACATTTGGCACAGCTGGGTATCAAACCGACGACATTCCAAAGTCTGACTCCCTAACTACTGAACAATCTGGCGCCCCGAGATAGCCCCCATTTCACAGCATGGCAAAGACTCTTTATATTGTTTAGGTTTATGGACTCATTGTATAAATTTGTATATTTTTTGATTATTGTGAATATTTGTGTTCCTTATATGGTGGCCAGGGCATTGCTCTGTTGACTTATGTTGGGTTCTTGTGTGTGTGTGTGTGTGTTATGGAGGTGTTCTGCCACACCCCTGAACAGCAGTACCACTTGATAGGTCTCATTATAGTAAATGGAAGTCCCTGTTGCTATAATCGTTAAGATCATTCAGCTGTGTCTATGAGTTCCTATATAAGCTCTGGTGTTCAGGGGAGTGACGCGGTTTATTGTGAATGTCAGTGAGAATTTGGTTACGGTCGTACCAGGGATAAGTACGAGTACGAGTATGGGTATGAGTATGAGTATGTGTAAGTCTAATGTATGGTATAGCTTGAGTATTTGCATACTCTCTGTAGTATTCGTTTTCAGTGTCTATGCCACTGTGAGAGCATAAGGTATAGCTATCAGATATATCAGTTGTGCACTCCTGTCTGTAGCAGTTGAGCAATTTGCGTACGCTCTGTATCTGTGCTTGTTCTATAGTATTTGCTAATTGTATATACATTGTGCAACTTGCTATTTATCCATAAGTCATTATAACAATGGTGTATAGCCCTGAACGATTTGCAGTAATTAAACCACTCATCTGCCTCGTCTTCCTCTCTCTCCTCACACAACGCCCTGCGCTGTGACACCCCATAAACAATAGAACTGTCAGTGGTTTGACCTGGGCTAGACAAGAAGCTGGTCAAACACCCGGAACCATAGAGTCCCAATGAAGAAGCAGGACATGCAGGACATGGGCATGCAAAGACTGTTGGTCCTTAGCTGCAAACAGGGGAAAGGGCAAACGGCGACACGCAAAAAATCAATAGGACCGGGACCTAAGTGTGCCCAAACTATTGCAAATCAACATAGCATGGAGGTTTCCCAGAAGCTTGTCTGTGGAAAAGGACCTGCTCTAGGTACTCCTGGATAAATACTTGAACAGCCACAATGGAACAGTCTCTGACTCAATGGTATTAAAGAGGCAAATCTTGGTCAGTGAGCTGGATCCTGCACAGGGGCGAAAAATCAAGGGTCCCAATCTTGGGGCTGAGGGTGCTAGACTTGACCATAGCTCTAAGACAACAGGTCCTTCCACCACAAGAGGTGTCAAATAGGTCCAACCAGCAGTTGGACAAACTCAGGAACCAGGGTATTTGAGCCAGAGAATGTCTTCCATATCTGGAACACCACAGAGACCTGCATCTAATCTAGACGAAAATAGAGCAAGCAGCAGCTAAAGGTGTACATTGTTCCACACTAGTAGGGAGCACACCACTATCAACTAATAGACGGAATGGGTCTTTCCCAAACTGTTGAAATATGCTACTGCTTTGCTGTTGTTAGTCCTACCCAGAATGTGCTGGCGCAACAGGGTAGCAATTGAAAATGCCTCAGAAGAATTGCGAGGAGCTCCAGGTTGATGTGTTGTGCTCTCTGCAACACCCTCCAATTTACTGTGAGGCTCTGCTGCACAACTTGAGCCTCAGTGGTGATCACGTTTTGAGATGCAACTCTGCCTATGGGGTTGAGAGTGAAACAGAGCCCCCAAACAAAACTGGCCAAGGGTAACACAAGTCTCCTCTGTTTGACACAATTGCATAGTTATTTATTAAAGGACAATTCCGTCACAAAATGAACCCAGGGGTTAATAACACATGGGTATGGAGTCGACCGTTCTCTGGGATATGTTTTCATGCTAATGAAGTAAAAAGAAATCATTATTTATACCACAAACAAGGCTCCAAATATGACCACACTTTCAAGGTAGCATAATGAGGGTCCCTACATGCAAACCGAAGCATTGAGAACTTTGTAAATGTACTGACAGTTTATTAAAAATGTAGTTTTAAAGACAGTACCATACAGGCAAGCGCCATCTGGGAAAAACAGACTTGACCAGTCGGACCACAAACGCCATGCTACGTGAGCTGAACTGTGAGCAAATTGTGTTTGAATTTAGTTCGCATCTCCAGCTGTAAGTCTATGCAGATACTTCACATTCTTGGGTTTGCGCTTATCAACTGGCCTCTTCAACTCAGCCCACAGGTTTTTGATTGGATTGAGTTCCGATGACTGAGATGACCAATGCAGAACATTGATTTTGTTGTCATGGAACCATTTCTTTGTGGTTATTGATGTATGTTTTGTGTAATTTTCTTGTTGAAAAGTCCACCTAAGGCCAAGTCCCAGCCTTCTGGCAGATGCAATCAGATTGTCAGACAAAATTGCCTGATACTTGGTGGAATTCCTTATGCCATCAATCTTGACCAGTGCCCCTGGACCCCTGAAATTAAAACAGCCCCAAAACATCACTGACCCACCACCATATTTCACTGCGGGTATGAGGTGCCTCTCCTTGTATGCATCTTTGTTTCAAACCCAAACATGCCAATGCTTTTCTGACCAATTGTTAAATTTTGGTCTTATGTGACCAGAGCACCTTAAAGGATGTTTGGCAAACTCAAGCACTTGTATCTGTCACTTCTTTGACAGTGATTCTGTTTTGTTTCTTCTCTCACCATCCTCGTCCCTATCCTGGGGGGCAAAATGCATATGCGTCCTTTACGTGTGAGGTTTTCAAATCTTCCATATCTTTAGAATTTTCTAATAATTGCCATGACAGTGCTCAGTGGAATATTCAATTGTGTGTGTGGATCTTCTTGTAGATATTACCAGATTTATGAAGGTCTATCACCATCCAACCTGATCTTACAGAATTCTGTAAAATGATCACGACCCCAAAATCTGTTTCACGGAATTGCCAAAAATTCTGTGATTGGCCCACAGAAGTGAGGCTGTAGTGGGGTGCAGAGCCATAGAGAGAGAGAGTTGCGTCAACTCCGTTCACTTCATCAGTCAGTTTTTTTTACAGCAATGGCGGATCATGGAGACCCTCAACAGTTCCAAACAAACTGAGATACTACTCTTGTCGCCGTAGAGAAGCAACGTTTCATCAGCTCCTTACTGAGGTAATAACTTTAAAATCCGAATTACTTTTTAAACCTGCATTGCAGACACATTTTAGCTGACGTTATTGAGCGTAAGTTTATAAAATCAACGAATTTAAATGTTTGAGGAAAACTAGCTAACTTAAACAGTTAACAATCAATTTACAGGACTTGAAACAGCTTTCATATAATAGATCATACCAAAAATCGCTCGTTACAGATGCTCCCATAGACTTCAATGTATTAAAATCATACGCTTGTAACTTTTTAGAGACGCATGAACCACATGACCGTACCACGTGTCATTATAATTTTTTACCCTCCATTGACGCAACTCTCTCTCTCTATGGCTCTGGTGGGGTGCATCTCAATGTAGGTGGAGTCAAACGTTTATGCAGTGTGTTCTTACCATCTCCCAATCCTAACCTTAACCATTACAACACATGTGCTGGTACCACTTAAGATAATTTCTTCCCTTTTCCTAATCCTAACCTTAACCATTATAACACTTGTGCTGGTACCACTTAATATAATGCATCACTTTCGTGGGCCCATCACAGACTTTTCGTCGGTTCCGTGAAACTGCCACAGATTTTGAGTTAAGGGGTTGTGTTAATTTCATGGAGTTCTGTGAGATCATGTTGGACCATCTGTCTCTATTAAACTGCTAGTTCTTTTGTTTTCTTCATGGTGTTGGATGATAAAGGGGTATTGCATGCATGTTACCAAATTTTTATACCCTGCTGCAGGGCTGCCCAACCCTGTTCCTGGATATCTACAATCCAGTAGGTTCTCTTCAACCATAACTTAGCACACCTGTTTCTAATAATTAGCTGGATGAAAAGATAAAACAGGTTAGTCACAACTGGGGTTGCAGAGAACCTACAGGACAGTAGATATCCAGGAACAGGGTTGGGCAGCCCTGCCCTAGTGGAACAGGAAGTGATTTAATGGCTCAAAATAGATCCTTAAGACTTAGATTAACATAAATAAGTGGGATTTAATTCCTGGTTTAATTTTGGTAGATGTTACCAGTATTTACAATCATCTTTAAGGGTGCCATTGATTGTGAAACATTAATTTGGAGGACATAGATTTTTAATTTAATCAATAAATTATTTTTGGTTGGTTCCATTAACACATTAATGAAGTACAGTATTTCTCACATTGTTCACACATGTTTTATCACCCACAATTCTATGCAAACTATAGTTGCGTGTGTAACAATGATAGCTGCAAAGTGACAACTTTAATTAACACAAACAAAATTCGACCTCATTGGTCAGACTCATGAGGTGCATTGTGGGTCAGTAAAATCCATAGGGAATTCGGCGACTCTGGTCACTACCATTACCACTCTCCCTTGCTTTGGCAAAAGATGTGATGACATAAAAAGTCATTCAAATGCTGAGGGCTTAAGGCATTTTGAATTCAGCGCTAATTGGACTTTAGCTTTGATAACATTTCTGTTCAGGTTGTGCACATGCATTTGATTGATCTCCTACCGTTTGCACTGAGTGACTGATTAAAAAGGAAACTTATGGTACACCTACTTTATTATATTATAAAATGCTGAGTTTTCCATGTGGAATAGTGGGTTTATGAAAGATTGTTAAAATATTGTAACGTTGGGATATTGATAACTGTAAACAAATACACTACTAGTGAAAAAGATTTAGAACACCATGGGATTTTCATGTTTTTGATACAAATTCACAAAGGTGGCATTTAATATATTAAAATATGTATCTAAGACATGTCAATGTTGCATGATCATCACTGTCGAAAATGACTGATTTATAATTAAGTATTAAATTACAATGGCAAACCCTTATTTTCAGCAGCCATTAACTCCTAATGATGAAATTTACCATAAATAATCTTATTTTGAATTTCTAATAAATATAATGGACACATTGGTGAATGGAGGTGTCAATGTCTATCAAAACACATGTACATTTCTGGGAGTGCTACATTATAACTTTGGACGGGTAGTGTATGTCTCATGACAACTTATAGTAAAGAGAATTGTTTAAACACTACAGACTGGCAAAATATCGAGTGACTATTTGCTTTAGATTCTTTGCATAAAGTGAAAAGCTTTTTTTGTTGTGATATTTTCCCCATATTTCTCCCCTCCCTATTCCCTCCAATCATCCGTTGTCTGCAGCTCCGCAACTCCCTGCACAGATGTGTGGGATGGCGAAGGGCGTGCACATGGTTCATTCAACCACGTTTCACCCTAACCACAAATAATTTCCACACTGCAAGTCCAACACGAAAGCCTTTAGTCGGATCATGCACAGGTTTATTACGTTCACCAAATATATTAGGCCCTTGATTCCACAGGCGCCCAATTTTGACACAAGGAGTCGCTGGAGAGCGACGTGGCAGAATAGATAATCTGACTTATCTAACCCAAGTCCCGGGCAGCGCTATGCCAATTTCGTCAGAAGGTTGCCAGTTCGATTCCCGACTGAGCCAACTGTCGTTGTGTCCTTGGGCAAGACACTTTACCCTAATTGCTCCCAGGTCGTTGCTGTAAATAAGAAATTGTTCTTAGTCAACTTACCTGGTTAAATAAAGGTTAAATTAAAAAATTAAATTAAAAAATTTGGGCTGCCTCTACAGGAGGCTCGAACCTGTGATTATCATGACGTAGACTGTTGTACAATGCAGCGACTTAGCCCACTACGCCACACAGACATTAGCATAAGGTCAAAAGTTAAACTGTCATGACATATTAAAAAGGTGAGTGCCCTTTTTTTGTTCTATATTTCAGATCCCAGATGATGTCTCTTTTATTACATTCTCACTCAACACTAACCAGAGTAACATCGCAAATGAACCCAGCGGACATGGCTCCAGGACTGTCCGAAGACAGACAACAGTATGATCATCTTATTGGGTCAAAACAAGGTTCACGCATAGACATTGTTAACTAACAAAATGGCTGTAACAAATGTTTTTAAGTAGCTAGAAATAGAAGACTAACCATAATAAAACAATAAAGTTGATCATGGCTGTGTGGTTTATAATACCTCACTGGTAAGGATTAAATACAACCAAATGCATGTACCAGAATTTCACCCTAACTCATAGTGTCTGCAGATGTAATGCTCACATTAGATTGGCCACCTCTGAATCTGGACCTTGAAAAGAACAAAAAACAATGTAGCATAAAAGCCATAAGAAGAGTTATGTCAAATTCTGCAAGCAGCTTGAAAGCATTTACCACAAGACTGCTGGAAAAATGACAAGAGTCTATCAATGTGAATTGCTTAAAGATGCAGCCTGCAATTTTAGCCATAGATTGTGAAAGTAAAACTGTCCTTGAAATTTTCCCCAAGTCATTAAAAGCACTTTTAAATACGTAATTTATTGGCTAATTGGGATATGAAAGTGATTCTAATGTTATGCCCATTTAAAGAGTTCAACAGTAAACTTTGAGGCTCCTTTTTTTTTCCATTTTTCTCCACTCCAATTCCCACTGATCCTGTGTTGTCGGCAGTTCTGCAACTCCTCGGACAGATGCGGGATAGTGAGGGGCACACATATTTTTCATCCTTTTTGGTTAGTTTGATGATATATACTATATTTTGTCTAACAAAATTGGCACAAGACTATAGTGTAGAATATTGGACACTATTATCATTTTACCCCCCAAAATGTATTATGATAGTTTTGTATTGCCATGACATTAAACTCTATCGTTGTATTTTTTCTGTCAAAATGACTAATCACGTTGTATTATTTTATTTGAACATGTTTTTATAAAAAATAAAATGATTGATGGTGGTATCAGTTTTGACCCATTTGGGACTGAGTGAGGCTCAGCTATATATTGAAGCTGGAGAAGGAGGGTCATCAACTTCTATAGCCACAAGGTTATACACCTTTCTACAAGTCTACAATCTTAAAATTAGATTAAAAATATGACCCTAAAAAAGGTGCTGCGAACTATCCTATAGAAAACGCTGCATATGAAAGTATGTCAAGCTAAGTGCAACTGCTTTCGGTATAAGAAAAAGTACAAATTCTGTAAAGGTGCTCCCACCTGGACTGATCGGAGTGTGATGAGGTAAGTCTCATCACATCGTTGTTCCACAATCTGTCTGCTTTTCTGTTTCACCCGGACATTACATCATTAGCTCATCCACCGTAGTCTTACTATTTAGCTCTTGTCATCTGGTATGTTTGTTGTTGCTCATTCTTATAATGTTAATGTTGCATGGTTGGTGTAATATCTGTATATTATTTTGACTCCTTTCTTACTCAATAAAGTCTTTTTTATTTTTGACAAGTATTTACCCCATATTAAAACTGTTTATTTTCTGTCAACTTCCCTTTTGTCTATGTTCCTCCCTGCACCATACCTGCACGTTGTGACAGAATGAGCAACCATAAAACAAAAAGGCGACAGCAAGGAAGAATAGCACAGGGCAAAAATGCTGTCTCCCCCCTGCATCTTCGGGCTGCCCACGTTGACTACCATCCCCGGGGGTATGGCATGGAGTCGCCAGAGGAGGAGGAAGCCCGACTCGGGGCATAATTTGGCTACCTTCACCCTTCATTCTGCAGGAGAACTCAGGACAACGCCCCTGGTTTTCCATACCAGGTTTTGGGAATGCTATGGACTGGGCAAGGGCTTCGACTGGGCAAGGGCAGCGGTTGGTCCACGTGTTGGGCCAAGAGGACAGGCGACTACAGGGCTGGTCTGGGAGGACAATGGGGATCTGGAACTTTGGACATCGTACGACTATGATGATGACAACAACGAGGACTGGGAGGAGCAAACAGTCTGGGCTGGAAAAGACGCGAGAGTTCCACAGATGTGGAGGACACAGATGGTGAGGGGGACAGTGACCGGTAACCGCTAGCCAGGAACCTTAACTGGCTAGCAGATTTTTCACCGCCTTTTTTTTAGCTAGCTAGGTATCCTAGCCAGCTAGCGGGTACCTCACCACCTGTACTGTTAGCTAGGCAGCCTAGCCAGCTAGCTGTTAACTTAGCACCTGTACCATTAACTAGGCAGTCTAGCCATTCAGTGGCTAACTCAGTACATGTACCATTAGCAGCCTGATCTCTCAGAAATCCGTGAAAAATGACCACGGACTCTTAACTTCAAAATCCGTGGCAGTTTCATGGAATGGCAGACAATTTCATGAAATGATCACGGACCAAAATCCGTGGCAGTTTCACGGAAAAGTCAGAGATGGGCACACAGTGAGACCTTGCTTCCTCGATCTAAGTCTTACCCAAACCCAAACCCTTACCCTAACCTTAACCACTCCAAAACCTTGCTGTTAACTCGATGTAAGCCTTACCCAAACCCCTAACCTAACCTTAACCACTCCGAAAACTTGCTGTTAACTCAATGTAACATGTATTATGTTGTAATGTATTGTTTGGAAACATGGCTACCTGTGAGGGAAACAGTGAGGAAAAAATGATAAAAAAGCACATTTACTACGTTTCTGCATCGAGCTCGAATAGAAAACAGAATGCATGCAAAGTGTCCGCCTGGATTTGAACTCACAATCTCTGGGATGTTAGCTTTATGTTTATACGGATGAATTATATAGTTTAATGGCAGCAGGCAGGAATGATTTCCTGTAGCATTCCTTTAGACAGCGGGATTGGATGAGTCTAAAGGTGCTCTTGAGTTTGTCTAGTATTTTATAGAGAGGGTGGGGGTCATGGTCCATAATTGCCAGCAGTTTTACTTGCATTTTGTCTCTGACCATCTCTTCCACAGAGTCAAGCTTAGCTCCTACTACAGACTCAGCCTTTTCAATGAGTTTGTCCAGTCTTTTGGCATCCCTTTCCTTGATACCAGCACCCCAACACACCACAGCAAATAACACGGTTCTTGCAACAACAAACTGATAGAACATCTGGAGCATTCGGCTACATACATTGAAGGACCTTAGCCTCCTCAAGAAAGTAAAGCTGGCTCAGGCCCTTGTATACCGCCTCAGTATTTGTGGACCACTCCAATTTATTGTCCAGTTGTATTCTTAAGAACTTGTATGTGGACTAGGGAGGGTGAGGACTTTTTCCTGCTAAAATCCACCACCATCTCTTTAGTCTTTGCGACATTCAGCTGTAGGTTATTCTCCCCACTCCACCTCACAAAGCGGTCAACCACGTCCCTGTACTCCTCTCGTCCACTCTCCACACACCCAACAATGACTGTGTCATCCGAGATACTGCAGATGGCATGTTTCAGTGAAGTGCATGAAGTCTGCAGTGTAGGTGGAGAAAAGAAAGGTAGATAGCACAGTTCCCTAGGGGACTCGATGTTACTTATCAGCCACTCAGCCACACTGCTCTGCAATGTGGTCATCCGGTCAGATAATTGTTCATCCATGTGACAACCTGCATATTCTCCATTTCTCCCTCAGCAGTCTAGGCTGGATGGTGTTAAAGGCGCTGGAGAAGTCTAAGAACATGATGCGGACTGTGGTGTTGTACCGTTAGCTAGCAGCATAGCCAGCAAGCGGCTACCTCACCACCTGTGTTATTAGCCAGGCAGCCAAGACCATTAGTGGCTCCCTTACCACCTGCCCCGCTAGTAACCAGTGCAGCAAGCTAGTGACCCTCCAGGTTTATGCCACTAAAAGATTACACTTGTTGCCTGGGAGTGGGGACTTAAAGGGACACTGTAGAATTTAGCTCAGTGAGAATGGAACTGCTGTCTCTTTCAGGGATCAACTTAAAAAACCTGTACAAACTGAAAAAAAACTGAAAAAGCTATTTAGATGGGACAATGATTCTTTACACTATGCAGTGCTTTTTTTGCAAATTGAACAGAAATTACAGTACAATGAGGGCATGACATGTTGCGCTTCCACAGTGTTTGTCAGTTGGCACACTTCGGGCCATCTTTGATATGAATTATGCATTTTTGGCTTTGCCTTTGTGTGTAACAAAGCTCTGCATTTTGTAAGGAATCATTATCTCATATAAATACATTTTGGTGATTTTTAAAAATTCCAAGAAACACAGTTTTTACTGCATTTGTAGCTGGTCTCTTGAAAGAGACATTTCCGTTGGCTCATTTTCTACAAAACGCACTTTCAATAGAAAGTAAATGAAAGATAACATCTAAGTGTCTATCTAAGGCAAAATGTGTTCTGTGTAATTGTCCTACCATGCCATGTATTAAATAGCATTTTGTTTCCTTGTATTGGATTTTTCCAGATGGTGAATGGTACAGACCATCTATTTAAAAAATCACATAATGCCTGTGCCTGAGAGTAAAGTAGCCTAGTTGTTGTTTTCCCCTCCTGCTATGCTTTCATTGTCAAAGCCTTCTATTTTTTAGGCACCAAACGCCTGCGGTGCCTTTAAAGTGGTGGCTATTAAATAAATTAATCATCCTCCAGTGGGTCTCACAAAGACGGGTGTGATATGAGAGGCCTATTACATGACACTGTTTGTTTTTTTCCACACTAACCAGCTGACTTTAGCTCTAGGGTGTTCAGTAACTGTACCCGTCACAAACTGTGTATTATCACTAGGACCATCTAAAACCCTAAGTGTATTATCACTAGGAGCCATCTAAAACCCTAAGTGTTTTCCAGGCAAGGTGTGCTTTTCCAGCATCAACATCTTTGTCAGCCACTTATGCCAACTCTGCTTCACCCTTCATTTATCACTTCACTCACCGACCCCTTCCTTCTAAGATCTCCTGCTCAGATTCTTGTGTGAGGTTGCGATCATGTGGCCTAGTCTTTCATAGGTCGAGTCCAGTTTCTCACTATTTAGGCCAGCTTTCAAATAATCAACACTCTTCAAGCGGCTTCCGACACTTCTGCAAGGTGTCTTTCCTCCTTCTGTAGCAGACCAAAGATCTCAGCAAATCATTCACAATTAGAAGATACCGATGGATAGCCGTGATTAGGGTTCAGTTCCTAGGCTCCTACTCTAGATTCCCATCACAATAAGCCATGGTGCCCGTGCTCTGTTTCTAATGTACACAGTAAAAACGTTGGTGTTAAATCAACACTCTAAGTGTTAAATTAACACTATTCAGTGTGTATATAGGTCCACTAGACCTATATAAACACTGAGTGTGTTAATTTAACACTGATGTTTTTACTGTGTACGAACAAATAAATTGTGCTTTTGCCAATGGCTCCCTCTCCGCAAACACAGAACGTTCCCCTAACGTTCCCTTATGGTTCCCATTTGGTTATTTTTTGGGAACCAAACAAGAATGTTCTGGGAATGTTCCCTGTAGGTTATTTTTAGGTTCCATTGTTCGAGTAGGTTCCCAAAAAAAGGGAACATTCTGTTTACGTTAAAAATACTTTCCTGGGTCACCAATAGGGAACGTTCTGGGAATGTTCTGGGAACCAATAACTAACGTTCCCAGAACATAAAATTGTTAGCTGGGCTTGAGCTTTGTTGTGCTTCTTCAGTGGCTTGTTATGTAGAGCGTCTACTTCCTATAGAGCTACTGTGTTCATTTTGAGGGTCTAAGTCAGTTACGGAAAGTGAAAGTTCGAGGAGGGCCGGTTAGATTAGTGTGACAGTATCAGTTAAAAATATTTACAACCACAGGTTTTTCTTGTTTAAACAGTGAGCACAGGGTATCTCCTGAATCTTGAATTACTGGTCCCAGTGAAAAACAGAGCTTGCACATATACAGTATGGTAATAAACACACACTTTTCCATTATGTTACGGTGGCACCGGATTCTCTGTAACTGCCTATACATTTTGCCTGTAATTGTTGTCACTGTAATAGTGATAATTGAATGTAAATCTTTAGAGGTAATCGTTTCTATAAATATGTTTTCATGCATATTAAACCCCAGTGACATTAAAAGCGTGCCTCTTCATAATGGGGTGTGAGTTGCAGTCATTTTCGCAAATTAAATGTGTCTGTATGGGTAAGAGCCATTAAAACAAGTGTGTGTTTCTGCCAACTCAGAGCCAATGCTAATAAATAACTTAGCAAGCCTCTCTCTTGTATTTGACAGCCAATTGTCTCAATTCCAACTTTGCAATGACCTGGGCACCAGTGCAAGGCTTTTTATACCAACCTTTTGCAACTATATTATGTGTCTGGGCTGTTAAAGGCAATTGGAGCAAGAAAATCATCAACACAGCCCTGTTAACATAATTAAGGCATTTTTAATTAGCTGATTAATTCAATTTAGAAATAGATGCAGAAGCCTATAACCAAAGCACAAGAGAGGGAGAAATGCACGTGGACGTCAATGCTCTCCATTAAGCAGAAGGGTACAGAATGGTTCCACATTTATGCCTATGAGGTCATCAATCCACATGCCTGTTGAAGGCGTGGTAAGTGTTGTGTTTTGCGATTCTTATTACGTCATTTACACTCATATTTCAGAATAAGAATCATACTTATCGTCATACTGAATATGCAATTTTGAAATTAATTAATAAAATAAAGAAACAACGTTTGTAAACTGGTCACTTGAAATAAAGAGTAGTTCTGTCGTTATGGCTCGAAATTATACATATAGCACATACAATCAATACGTTTATTTTATAGCATTAGAGTTTAGCGATAAAAAATCTCAATCTGCTGAGTAGGAGGAAGCACAAATGTGCCTCGTTAACAGATTCATCTGTGAGTGGACCATGTAGCTCCTAGTTTATGCAGACCCCAGGGTACTTGAACATTTCAACACTCTACAGCACCATCACTGAGGATGGGGGCATGCTCTTCTCTCCATTTACTGTAGTCCAGTCTTCTCTTTTGTTTTGCTGCTGTTGAGGGCGAGGTTGTTAACTTGGCACCACACAGCCACAGATCTTTGACCTCTTCTCTGTAGGCAGTTCTCGCCATCTGTGATTAGGCCTCTTACTGTTGTGTCATCAGCAAATTTGATGATGGTGTTGGAGCTGTCCATTGTGCCGCAGTTCTGTGTGTACAGGAGGGGATGGAGAATGCACCGCTGGAGGACCCCCGTAATGAAGGCAATATGTAGGAGATACTGTTGTTGCCTATCCTCACCACTTGGGCGTTACCTGACAGGAAGTGAAGTATACGAGTATAGAGTTCATGCCCAGCATCCCCAGTTTGGTGATCTTGTGGAGGGGATTATAGTTGAATGCCGAACTGTAGCCAATGAACAATATAGTTCACATTGAGTATTTAAATGACTGTAGCCAATGAACAATATAGTTCACATTGAGTATTTAAATGACTGTAGCCAATGAACAATATAGTTCACATTGAGTATTTAAATGACTGTAGCCAATGAACAATATAGTTCACATTGAGTATTTAAATGACTGTAGCCAATGAACAATATAGTTCACATTGAGTATTTAAAAGACTGTAGCCAATGGACAATATAGTTCACATTGAGTATTTCAATGACTGTAGCCAATGAACAATATAGATCACATTGAGTATTTAAATGACTGTAGCCAATGAACAATATAGATCACATTGAGTATTTAAATGTGTAACGATTACTCCCAAAACAGTTATGAAAGATAACGATGTTTATTGAATTACAAAATAGGAGTATGTTAAATGTACTGTACCAAAAACCAGGCAGTCAGACAGGCAGAGGTCCATAAACAAATACAGGTAAGGTTCAAAATCCAGGAAAGCAGACAGGCAAAGTTTGGTACACTAAACAGGTTCTCAGACAGGCAGAATGATCGGAAACAAGGCAGAACAGATTAAGCGAAGGTACAGAGGATAATCCAAGACAAAATACGTAATACACAATGCAAGGGTCAGGCCAGAATAACAATCCAAGAATTGTATGCTCAGTAGGAAGAAATTAATTACAATACCTCGCGAAGAGGTAATGGTGTGTATAAGCCTTATATACAGACAGGGTGAGAGCAGGTGTACAGAGTTTGGGTGATTAAGTCCGAGTTATGGGAATTGTAGTTCTGAGCAGTCTAGGATAGGGAACCTGTAGTCCTCAGGGAAGGGGAACTGGGGAATGTTACAAAATGAATGTAGCCAATGAACAATATAGTACACATGAGTATTTAAATGACTTTAGCCAATGAACAATATAGTTCACATTGAGTATTTAAATGACTGTAGCCAATTAACAATATAGTTCACATTGAGTATTTAAAAGACTGTAGCCAATCAACAATATAATTCACATTGAGTATTTAAATGACTGCAATAAGAGCTACATACTGCTTTAGAAAACCTATTATTTTACATGCCTTATTATATTCATCTAAGCTAGTGTGAAGTCCATTTGAACTGATAAGATACCTTGGAAAATGTTGTTTCTGATATTAGTGTATGATTTACCAAATACGGTATACATCAATACATTCTCATGGATTTTTTTTATCAGCGATTAATCAGCGACTTATTTGACATTCATTTAACCAGGTAGCCAACTGATTCTCATTTACAATAGCGACCTGGCAAAGATGTGCAAAAAACAACACAGAGTTATACATGGGAATATACGAAGCTTAAATAGACACAATAGAAAATCTATACAGTGTGTTTGCAAAGCGCTTTGATTAGGGAGGTAGGACAATAAATAGGCCATAGTGGCAAAATAGTAACAGTTTAGCAGAACTGGAGCAATAAGTGTGCAAATGATGATGTGGAAATACGCCATTGGGTCGGAGCAGAGATACTGGGGTATAAATAAGCAAATAACGGAGGAGGTACTTAGGGGTGGGCTGTATCAGACACTATGGAAAAGAAAAAGATAACTTTCTCAAACTCTACCTCTCCTGGTCTAAAAACAGATAACTAGCAGATGGTTGCAAATAATGTTCTCTCCCCAAAACCATTAAATCCCAGTATCCCTAATGTATACTGTCTTCATTATGTTAGCTGCTGTAACAACATTAGCTTGTGCTTGGGGCAACAACTACTGGCTAAACTTACGATTGTTATTTCCCTCTTGGTAACGTGGACAGCAAGCTGGAGCTAAGGACCATGTGACTCTCCTTAGTAACTAGATTGTGTCCTTGACAGTCAGATGGTTACCACTAATAACATTGTATACTACGATATTGTACAGTATATTACACAACTAATTTCTCTATAGGCTGCTATCCTACTGAGCAATAACCAGACTGCCACCACCTTAATAGAACATTGTGCTCCAGTCCTTCATAGAGCTGCATGTTGTTATGCGTTCAAGAGGCATTAACAAGAATTAATTCACAAGTCTCTCAATCCAGATGTTGACCAATATTCCAATTTAGATCTTAAACCCTTTTTAAGCACTTTGCCCGAGAAAAGGTTGCCATGTTACTGTACATACACTCATCTAAAGGATTATTAGGAACACCCGGTCAATTTCTCATTAATGCAATTATCTACTCAACCAATCACATGGCAGTAGCTTTAATGCATGTAGGGGTGTGGTCCTGGTCAAGACAATCTCCTGAACTCTAAACTGTCAGAATGGGAAAGAAAGGTGATTTAAGCAATTTCGAGCGTGGCATGGATGTTGGTGCCAGACGGGCCGGTCTGAGTATTTCACAATCTGCTCAGTTACTGGGATTTTCACGCACAACCATTTCTAGTGTTAACAAAGAATGGTGTAAAAAGGGAAAAACATCCAGTATGCGGCAGTCCTGTGGGCGAAAATGCGTTGTTGATGCTAGAGGTCAGAGGAGAATGGGCCGAGTGCTTCAAGCTGATAGATAAGCAACTTTGACTGAAATAACCACTCATTACAACAGAGGTATGAAGCAAAGCATTTGTGAAGCCACAACACGCACAACCTTGAGGCGGATGGGCTACAACAGCAGAAGATCCCACTGGGTACCACTCATCTCCACTACAAATAGGAAAAAGAGGCTACAATTTGCAAGAGCTCACCAAAATTGGACAGTTGAAGACTTGAAAAATGTTGCCTGGTCTGATGTGTCTCGATTTCTGTTGAGACATTCAGACTAGGGCTGCACGATATTGGAAAAAAATTACATTGCGATATTTTGTTTCCAAACTATATATATTGCGATATTGCAAGCCATCAATGTAGGCTACAGTCAATAATTACCATTCCATGATACTAATAATTTCACTAATAAACAAGCTTCATTACAAGTGACAAAAAGGTCACTTAATATTTTATTACAAAATTAGACCAGATCTCTGTAAACAGAAAAGCAGTTCACATTTGTTTATATAAAACAGCAGCTTTACACCAACTCCCTGATTGGTTAAAAAAAAATAACTCTAAAAATAAATATTTTTTATAAAAGAACTTTTTGGTACGCAATCTTTTGTTTTTAAGTCAACTTTTGTTAGCCAAAGTGCCAAAGTAAAACATTGTTGGTAATCATCATAATCATGGCTAAGCAATAGCGATGTGTAATGGCAACATATCTTCACGATATGAAACGTTATTTCGTTTGTTATTTTTTTCTGTCGTTGACAGCCTTTCTGGTAAGGTGTCACACTAGCAAAGGCATCGGAAATAGTGTTTTGTTTTGATTGAAATCAAGATTTGATTTTCTATTCGCCGTAAAGAGCTTTGTTGTGCCGTTTTAAATGATCAAACAAATGTGTGGTTTTCCCCTGTTTTGTGGCCACAACTTTATAACACTCCAGACAAAGTACCTGTTTTTACTCAACATCCTACTTTTTGTAGCCGAAATAGTCCCAAAGATTTTGACTTTCTTTTCGGTACAAAACCATCCTTTTTTTCCTGCGTAATGCATATCCTCTTCGTCGCTCATCTTTCGCTAGTACAGGACTGCCAGTGACAGAAAATGTTGGCTGTGAGAAGCAACACAACGAACCAATCACAGCGAACCAATCACTGTGCATGCATGCGAGCGTGCATGTCACCCCAGCAACAAACCATTAAACAAACTTCTGTAAACTGCGTGTTACCCATGGTGCTACCTATACTGTCATTGGATGCTACCCTCCTTCACATCGCATGTTCCGGCGATGTGACTATCGCAAATGCGCACATCGCGATGTCGATGAGAAAACACAACATCGTTCAGCCCTAATTCAGATGGTAGAGTCAGAATTTGGCGTGAACAGAATGAGAACATGGATCCATCATGCCGTGATACCACTGTGCAGGCTGGTGGTTGTGGTGTAATGGTGTGGGGGATGTTTTCTTGGCACACTTTAGGCCCCTTAGTGCCAATTGGGCATCATTTAAATGCCACGGCCTACCTGAGCATTGTTTCTAACCATGTACATCCCTTTATGGCCACCATGTATCCATCCTCTGACGGCTACTTCCAGCAGGATAATGCACCATGTCACCAAGCTCGAATCATTTCAAATTGGTTTCTTGAGCATGACAATGAGTTCACTGTACTAAAATGGCGCCCACAGACACCAGATCTCAACCCAAAAGAGCATCTTTGGGATGTGGTGGAACGGGAGCTTCATGCCCTGGATGTGCATCCCACAAATCTCCTTAAACTGCAAGATGCTATCCTATCAATATGGGCCAACATTTCTAAAGAATGCTTTCAGCACCTTGTTGAATTAATGCCACGTAGAATTAAGGCAGTTCTGAAGGCGAAAGGGGGTCAAACACAGTATTAGTATGGTGTTTCTAATAATCCTTTAGGTGAGTGTATACTGGACATATACTGTACATGTGATACAGCTGCCTTGCAGCAGCCAACATCTTTGGTTGTCCAATCCAAAGCTCTTTGATAACACAGCATAGTTCTCCAGTCATTTACAGACATTTACAGTCCTGCGAAATTGAGAGAGTACCTTGATCATCTCTATATTCAGTTGAGCTACGGAGAAACCGAGAGGGTGAGTGATGGACGCGGGAGCGACAGATACCGCATTCGTGTGCCAACGGACAGTGCCATGCCAGCGCGCGCACCCCCCCACCGGCCGCTCCATCCCAAAGTCCCGGGCCGAATGTTTGTCCCAGAACATCCCTGACTGGCATGCCCCTATCATAGATATTTTCATTTTGATGAACAAGTTGTTTCAAATGTGCTATTTGCAGTGGTGTAAAAAGTACTTGAATTCCATACTTAAGTAAAAGTACAGAAATCGATCTTAAAAGTGACTTTAGTAAAAGTAACAGTCACCCATAAGAAAACTACTTAAGTAAAAGTCTTAAAGTAGCTCATCTTAAATGTACTTAAGTATCAAAAGTATTTATCTGGTGTTAAAATGTACTCAAAAGTATCAAAAGTAAAAGTACAAAAGTACAAAGAGCGGAAAAGATACAGAAATTGTTTTCTTTCTCGCTCCAAGCTCTATTTATTGTCTCCCTACATCACATTTAACATGAACCATCACTTTGAACTTTAACTTGTGATACAGTACCTATATACTATATGTTTTAGTTTCAAAGTAGTCAAGCCATAATCTGAACCCAAATGTTTGGGGAAATATTTCATAAACCTTTGTAGGACAGTGGTTCTCAAACATCTTAGGTGCCACCAGCCAGTCCATG
>JACXGM010013352.1:12465-23196 GCA_016801145.1 Umbra pygmaea | reverse complement strand
AAAATGTTGTTTTTCTCACTGTGGTTTAATAAATATAGAAACATTTATTATATAAACTAACTGTCTGTGTGATATGCTAGAATTGTTATATATATATATAAAACACTTCTAGCATATCACACAGACAGTTAGTTTATAAAATAAATGTTTATTATATAAATATATAGGCCTATGGATATTATTGTAGCTAAGTAAAGTACTACCGCTGATTTGGGAGGCTAATTTGTTTACTCGCTGTCGGCTCGGCTGCTTGGTCGTCATTAAAAAAGAAATGCTCCAAACATTTGTCTAAATTAACTTAATTTAAGAAATTACAAGGAACATAGCTAACAAAACGGACATATTTTAATGGCTGCAAATAGAGCAGGCTGTCGCTGTGTAATGACAAAAAAACGGGCTCGGACTCGGGCCAATAATTTTGATGAGCTGTCGGACACGGGTCGGGCTAGGGCCTGAGCATCTCGGGCCAGGGCCGGGCTCGGGCCTAGATTTGAGGCCTGTGCAGGGCTCTAATAGCCAGTATATACAGTATCTCACAAAAGTTAGTACCCCCCTCAAGTTTTTATAAATATTTGATTATAACATTTCATTTGACAAAACTGTAGAAATGACACTTTGCCACAATGCAGGGACGGCGACAGGAATCTCAGGGCCCGGGACAGAATTGAACATTTAGGACCCTAATCACAGGTCAGAATAAATGGCTATCCAAACAACGTGCCATAAACGTTTTATTGTTGAATGTTTAAATTAGATAGGCCACATTCAAACCACTGCTTTCAACACAGGTAATTTATCATGTCATTTTTTCTAATCATAACCAAAGAAGCAGCCGATATCAGAGTATGTGAGTAGAGTTGAGCGTTTGGAAATCCCACTCCTAGCTCAGTGAGCGGTTGGTTCCCTCCGCTCCGCTCCACCACTCCGTTCAAACCCACACAACGCGCACAGGAAAAATAATGACTCCAAATTCACTCAAATCATTTTTTAAGTCATAATACAATATAAAAAAAAACATCTATGGTGTGACCTCAATGTTGGCCCCTGTCCTGTTAAAACATTGTATGGTCTTGGCCACCGTGCTGCAGCTCAGTTTCAGGGTCTTGGTGATCTTATAGCCTAGGCCATCTTCATACAGAGCAACAAATCTTTTTTTCAGATCCTCAGAGAGTTCCTTGCCATGAGGGTTCATGTTGAACTTCCAGTGACCAGTATGAGGGAGTGTGAAAGCAATAACACCCAATTTAACACACCTGCTCCGCATTCACACCCGACACCTTATGAAACTAACGAGTCATATGACACCGGGGAGGGAAAATTGCTAATTGGGCCCAATTTGGTCATTTTCACTTAGGGGTGTACACGTTTGTTGCTGGCGGTTTAGACCTTAATGGCTGTGTGTTGAGTTATTTTGATAGGACAGCAAATTTACACTGTCATACAAGCTGTACACTCACTACTTTACGTTGTAGCAAAGTATCATTTCTTAAGTGTTGTCACATGAAAAGTTATAATCAAATATTTACAATAATGGGAGGGGTGTACTCACTTTTGTGAGATACTGTACCTTAATGACACAGCAATAGTGACGCAACTGACCATATTGTGTGCGATTACTGGACCTAGATTCTGACAAAACTTCAACATGTTTCCAATGAGCTGACGGGGCTACCTCCTGGGCAGGACAGGACTTCCACTAGGTGGTACGGGACCCGTCCATTCCTCATGCGGTGGACCAGCGTCTGAATGTTCCTGAAGCCATAGACAGCTGCAAACTGCAGCAGCACCTCACCATCTCGCTCCAAACACACCTCCTGGAAGTCCCGGTTCCTACAGGGTGGGAGTCAGGATATTGAAATCGTTTCTTGGGCCTGTTTTTATAGCCCATCATCCCTCGGCCCATCCTCACCTGAGAGTCTTGTATGTGATCTCTGTGGCATCCAGACCGAAGAGTTCGTTAGCGGCGTATTTGAAGATGTGCTCCAGGTAACCCTCTGAGCCCCGCCCCTGGTGTCTGGACAAGGCTGGGTCACCGTCCTCACCCAACCTAGCACGAAAACAGAAGACTGTTACAGACTTGGAATAGCTAACACACTGTGTGTTTTCGCGCACATAATACAAATCTCATCTCATTTTTGTTCAAATGTTTACAATTTCCTTAACCTTGTTTACGTGAACATATCTGAAAGAATGCTACATCTACCTGATGGGAAAAATTGTCAGTCAAAATACATTTTCATTTGCTTTCGGAAAGCCGTTTGAATCTCACTTCCCTCACGCTAAAGACGTAGCCTAGATCTGCAGGTGCTTGCAGCTGTGCAGTACAAATACATAGCTGGAATTTTAATAATAGATCCTGAAACCAGTTGTGGTAATCAGTGTGTGCAAACATGAAACTAGTTGTTTTTATCAGTGTGTGCATACCTGATGGCTGTACAACAATTACAATAAGGAGAGAAAGATGTTTAAATTGATACTGTCATACTCGGTCTACTGGTCAATATTAACAAATGAACAGTGTTTATTTGAACACTCACACTAGATCAAGTGGGACAGACTCCAGGTCTTCTACTGACAGCTTGGCCTGCTCCATCAGGTGAAACACCTCCCCTGCAACAAACAGACGCACATGCACTCATTATATAAAGGCTCACTTAAAATGTTACAGGTTTTCATTAAACATTTCAGCTACATTGTGTAACAATTGCTTCCATCTAGCGGTGAAATTGTATATAACACCCAACTGAATACCTGTTCCAGCCCCTTCCGCTATTATGCCAGCAAGGCAAAGACAGATTTTTTTTTTCTTCAAAACAATAGCACTTGTTTAAATCCATTGCCATAATCATAGTTAGTGAAATTGTAACCAGATGCAATTGTATTGTGTGTAAAGAAACAATAAGAGCATGTGATAGCAAAAAACAATAAATTTAACATGTTTTATTAAAAACAGGAACAAATATGTTGCACACATAACTTGATTGAATATATTGTCAGTGTCTCATGTGAAAACACAATTACATTTGAAAAACATTCACTAGAGTCTGTTCTTTAAAAAAAAAAATGAATGAATGAACAATGATTATTGTAATGAATTACGAGCGCTATTATTTTGAAATGGAAAATCTGAGTTTGTGTTGTCAGGCAAACAGTTCTTGCCTACTCTACAGCTAGGGCCAGTGCTGCCATTACATGTCCTCGAGAATAGGCGTGATCCTCCATCATCAACAGGCTTTCAAATGTGCTGACAGTCGTGAGTAATCTCCCCCTGGCATTCGTCACAGTGCCACTGAGTGTAAAAGCGCAAAAGGCAGAGCTTGAATTACCAGGTATGTCCTTCTTTGGCTAATGTATTTTAAAGATGAGGGTAACATGGCTGCCGCAATTTTAGCGAATCCATTGTATGTATTCTGAATGCAAAATTCTACGCTTACGAGAATACTTTGATTAGTTGGTGCAAGTAAACACACATGAATGAGCACATATTTTTTGAAAGAACAAAGGGGGTTTTGCTAAGAATCTACTAAAGTAAATACAATGTAGCTTTAAAGGAATACTCCAGCGATCAAACACCTTAAAATCATTTTTATTTTTTTATTTTTTATTTAACCTTTATTTAACCAGGTGGGCACGGTGAGAACAATTTCTCATTTAAAACGGCGACCTGGCCAAGATAAAGCAGGTCCTATTTTTGACACCCCCAGTAAAAATAAAAACACTTTTTCAATGCGGCAACCTTAAGTTGGTGATTTTGAATCTCGTTTATGTTACTAATTTACTCTTTGAAACGACCCTGAATCTTGTTTGGATACTAAAAGTGTGTACTTTGTGCGGTAATATAACGCATTTCATTCTTCCGTAAATAGCTACATACGAAAAGTTAGAGGTTGACTTTTGTCAACAATGACAAGTGCGAGTAAATACCTGAAGAGCTGGACAATTTTGACTTTGATCAAGTGTTATTGATTGGTAATATCCAACCATATGTTTGATCTGAAATACAGTGTGAAAGGAAGGGCTCCTGCACAACCTTATTAGTTGAATCTTTCTTGCTGCTGTTTTGCTACTCTCCACTGGGGTCGAGCTCTTATTGGGAACAAGTGACAGACAATTTTGTTTTAAAGAGTGGGACAAGGAAATGTTTTTGCTTTCAACCATCTCCAGGCACAAAGATAATTACATCTATTTTTTAGGTCAACCAAGTTTCTATGCCTTTTTGGAAAAAACAACTAGTCCCAGACGGAGTACCAAACTATCACAGGTAAGGAGCTGATTACCATCATTTACCTGGCTGAGGGTAGCATATGTAGCTACATGTGATTGTGTAAATACTTGGAGGAATGGACATAAAATTAATAAAAATGCCTCACAGAGAACTGCTAACTCTTGTGCTATTTGGAGCCAGGGGACTTGTTACTTTTTGGTGGAATTGTTTGAATATAATGGTCCGAAATACGAGTTATAGTAATCGATGTGTAGCTAACGGTTTTGTTTTCTTGGGTTTTATTTCAACCACTCTGCGTGCCTGGTGATAGCTAGTAGGTCCAATGTAGCCTCTGGTAATTGTGTAAATACTTGGAGAAACGGACATAAAATTAAAAATAATCTGTGGCAGATTCTACTTAAATCTGTACCTAATGAAGTGATGTAGGGCATATACCACTTGGACGATAATGTGTTCTGTAGTAAATATTCCAAATTGCATTGTATAATTTCTAGCTAGTAGCCAAGGTGTTATGCTAAATTTGACATGACCGAAGCAACTTGAGGTGCGCAGGTGCAAAGTTCGCATTGAGTCCTGGGCTTCCGGTATAGAAGTGCCCGAATTGTACTTGTCTGTTTTTGAAAAGCACTGTATATGACATTAAATCAGTCTAGGTTTAGGTTTTTAAATACTGTATTAAATTTTTTTTATTTACTCTGAGCATTCCTTTAATGATTTGACACGGTCTGTTGTTTCTTAACTTTTTAGTGTTACAAAGGAGAAAAACAAGGGTGAAGGACATAGTAACTAAGTAAAACAAGCATGGTGCATCGAGTCCTGCCTTGTTATGTCTGGAATGGATGATGCTGAATGAAGAGATAACCGACACCCAGCTGTAGGCAGGAACATCGAATCATAGTACCTGATGTGAGAACACAGTCCACGTCTCTGCTGTCGAGTAAACTGTTGTAGAACTCATCCCTGACCGCCTCCAGTTTCTTATCGAAGCACGGAGCAACCACAATATGGAACAGCTTGTCTGGGGTCAGCTTCTGCAAACATGCACAATATAAAAATGTGATGATCATGGTACTCTATGTAGATACTTAGTATTGTATCATTTTGCATTTCAGTTTTTGATATTAAGATAAATGTGCCATCTCCAAGGATTTAAAAAATATATATTATTAATTTTCTTTTTGGAAAAAGTTTTTTTGGAAACATTCCAAAACCTGCTAGCAAAGCAAAAGAAAAATCTGTTTCAGATGAAGATTTTTATCAGGTTTAATTAATGACATATGATGAGTGGTTGTAATAGATTCCTAGTTCTGACCTGTTGCTTGGTAAAGTAGTCTTTGACCAGACAGCCCATAATCTGTTGAGGAGACCTGGCAGTGCAGATGTGAGGCGTTACCAGACTGCCCAGAACACGTTCCGCGTAGCGGATCCACCCTGGACACAAACACAACCGACAAAGCTTTCTGAAATACACTGGAGTCCTAACACTATGGTTTCATTATCTAAAGGTTAAAAGGTCAGAGAAAAATATTGAGTGAGCGACACAAACGCAAAAGGAAAGCTTGAGGGTTGCAGAAGGTACTATCTCCAGAAAGGGAGCGGCGTTTCGGTATCTTTTCCCCCAGCCCTGCTATCTCAAACTGGAACGGAGTCCAACCCTTAACACCCTAACACCTCAGCTACACTCGCTGTGAGTGTGTGTATGGTCCTGCTCTGTGTGCACATATGGGGAACAGAAGTTCTCACAAAGGTTGTGAAACTGGACAAATTGGTCTCTACATGAAAAAAAATGCTATATCATACTTGGAATTAGATTGAGGGAATAAAGTAAAATTGGTCTAAGTGGTAAAATTGGGGTTACTTTTCAGTAAGGTATTACGTGATAGGGCTAGGTTAAGTATAGGAGCAACGGTTAGGTTACTGAGGTTAAGGTTAGTAGACAATGACTGATTTCTGGGTTTCAGTTCCCCACAAGGCTGGAAAAACAAAGGTGAGTGTTGTATCCATGTGTCAATCTGCACCAGATGTAACCATGACACAGGTTAAATACCAAAACTAACTGGAAACCACCTGAGTAAGTTGAAACCCTCATGAAACATTCATGGCTATTTGGCCATCATGCTATAAACAAAAGTAGACCCTTCTGGGAGCTAAACAACTTAACTTAGGTGCAAATGCGCCTTTATTTACTGGATATTTTTCAAATTTTGATCTTGTCATTGACCTCAACTGTTTCCTAGTCCAAAGAAAAGTGAATAGATAAAAAGGACAGTTTGATTTGGTTGTAGTAAAATAAAAACATTTCCTAATTGTCATTACAGTGCCTTTTTTCACCACAACCTCTCCCAACATATTTGGGATAGTTAAAGAATGTGACAAGCTATCCTTTAACACAAACATGACAAGCTATACTGCTTTTCCTACATGGCTATTCTAATGAGGAAAAGGTGCGGGTTAACATGTTATAATATTGCCTTTAATCTCTGTGGCTTGGCACGGTAGTGACTTGGGTTTTACCATCCCGCAACAGATGCTCCATAGCAAGTCCATGTATTGTGGAGGAACATTTTAAAAAGGTACACATACTTTAAATTTGAAATGCTTGCACATGTATTTCGGCTGGTCTGGTCATCCTAGCCATGAGCGCAATTGTTTTCCGCCCCCATTTTTCTCCCCTCGCAAATCTCTCTAATCCTGCTTTGTCAGCAGCTTCGCAACTCCTTGGGCAGATCTGCGGGATGGCGAAGGGTGCGCACATGGTTCATCCAACCACCGATACTCGGCCCAGCGGCCGATACTTCTCACACTGCGAATCCTACACGGAAGCCTTTAGTTGGATCGTGCACGGGATGATTACGTTCACCGGCTATTTGAACCCAATTGAACCCACAGGCGCCCGATCTGGACACAAGGAGTCGCTGGCGAGCAATGTGGCAGGATAGATAATCAGATTTATCTAACACAAATCCCTGGCAATCCAATGCCAATTTGCGCTTCCTTGTGCCGGAGGAGGCCCTGGGTAAAGTAAAAAAAAAACACAAGTCAGGCTTGACCCCGTGACTATCATGACGTAGACTATCGTGCAATGCAGCGACTTAGCCCACTACGCCACGCGGACCCCCCCCGCAAAGTCAAACACCAGAAATAGGACATATTTACACACTACACAGCTGCTTAAGTGAATAATTTTTTATTGTTATTATTCAATACATCAATTGTCTCATGAAAACATCAGATTGTGTTGGTGTTAGGATGTTTTTTATAAAAGACTTTATAAAAGTTTACACAACCTGTATTGGTAGATAGGATGTTCTACAGCCCACCCCCACAATAAACAGCACACCAAAAATCTAATCCAAATTAGAGGTTAAAATTATTATAAATGTATTAATTTATATACACAACAGCTTGTTTTTTATTGCTTACTCAAAAGCAGGTTTTAGCATTTTACTTCAACCTTTTAATGTGGAAAAATGAATAAAACAGGAAAAACAGGTTGTTGACTGTACAACTCTTGTGTTTATGCAAAGGGGAGGAGGAGAAAAGGGGGAGATTGTATAAATCTTACCTGGACAAGAAGAGGTGAACATGGGCAGGGCTTGGTTGTCATGGTGCCTCCTGCGGAACCTCTGGACAAACTCTCTCTGGCTCTCCAGAATACTGAACCCTGCGGCCAGAGTGGTATCAAACACATACTGCACTCCTGCAGAGAGAGGAAGAGGATAAACTGTCATGATGAATGCCAGTTCATGTGTCACACATATTTTACATACCAGACCAACAAACATGCATTTAAAGAAACAGCAAAGATTTGCCTGTGGAATTCACAGTTGTAATCAAACGTGCATTCACCTATTCTCTTTAGAAAGCCACAGAGTTTGTGTGCGGCCTCAGGAATATCCAGACCGAACTTGACAGCGAAGAAAGGAAGAGACTGTGGACAAACTGAAACTACTAGGACCTTGTGCTTGGACACATCACACTTCTGCAGTGATTAACAGAGAGAAAAATGGATTGGACATGTTTGTTATACTTCTTTTAAGGACAGTGACAGTTTTTTTTTAGCATTCTCATTTACATATATTGAAGTAAAACCAAACAATCACAATTCAAAGTACAGCTGAGATCCCCCCCCTTTGTCCAGGTCCTTTCCAGCTGTATACAACTTGTAGATCGGGCTAAAGATTGACATAATGTAGTCTGGGAGATCTCCACATTTATTTAGCTGGTAATATGAAGGAAAAATATTCCATCAAAGTATTTTGAAAATTGAATAATAAAAGGTAGTTCTCATTCAACCTGAGTTGTTCTTCCATTTGGTGTACAATTTAACCCAGGTAGGCTGGCCAGTTTACTTCCAGTAGTACAGTACCTTGTTGAGACCCAAGACACGGACCACCTCCTCCAGGTTCTGTTGGGAAATCTTCAGGCTCTCCTCCTCTGACACACAGCCTTCACAGGACAGACAGGCACTCAGCGATATCTGCTGCTGTGGGTTATGGGAAGAGCCTGGGACATCCCCGTTGACTATATCTGTTACATGGACGGAGCTTGTGCCATCTTCACTTTGTTTCTTGTTGCACTGGAAATTACCAATCAATCAAAGACAAAATACATTCATTAAGGTCAGATTTGGACACAAGATTCTATATTAGAATATATATAACTATCTTTTTACATTCTCAGCAGAGAGTCTTTTATAGAGCGACTTACAGTAAGTAAAGGTACAGCAACTTAGTGTAAAATGCCTTGTTGGAGGACTGCCCCAGTTGGCCCATTTAGAAAATCAAACAGGTAACCTTCCAACTAAAGTCTGACTCCCTAACCACTGAGACATCTGACGACCCAATACTAGAAAATAATTTGCAAAATGCAAACAACTGCAACATATACACCTGGATGGAAGTCAGTTGCAGAAAGAAACTTCTAATTTTAAAAGGTTAGAAACACAACACACGCTTACCTGTTTAGTGCAATTCTCACACTTCTCCTTGCGCTTTGCAATGTTCACTTCTGACATTTTTGTGGAATAACTGCAGGTTGGGATTTACATAAAAGCAGGATCAGTGAGATAGACACTATCATAGTTACCCAAATCTGCATTAGACCTGGAACCTTCACAATAGTTCTACACATTCACCAAAAAAAACGACCGTCATGCCAACAACAGTAGGATCCAAACTGAAATTATAGTACTTCTGCCTTGTGTGTCTGAGACTCACTCAACACCCATCTACATCATTCATCCTGCCCTAGCCAATCAGAATAGCTCCTGTTATATCAACAGTAACCTATTACAGAAGCATATAATGATAGTAAACTCAGTATGGCAACAAAACAGTCTTGAAAGAATAGAACACGTAATTACTATGCGTGTCATTAGGCAGGAATAGGTTTAGTTATATTTTATAGGCTATATTACAGAGGTACGTACATTGTGTTAAGTATTGTGTTGATGTAGATCCAAAGAATAAACCTAACTCCTAAATAACATGTTTCCTCTGGATAACGCTACTGTATTACATTTTGTCTTACATATAATTCGGTAATAAGAGAAAATTAACAATAGCTTACTTTTGTTGTTGTTATTATTATTATAAAGTCATCAGTTATTAAAAAACGGCTAAATAATAGCTGTCGCATCTGTGAGAACATAATAAATTATACAGTACATTATACAGCAACGTTATTAGCATTTAAAATAAACTTAAAATATGTGGAAATTGCTGTTTATATCCTGGTAATATCGCTTAACCAAATATTAATGGCTATGCTTTTGGAGCTGATTTCCAAAAGAACAGTACTGTAATTGGAGGCGGGTGAAAATATTTTTTACTACTAGTTAAGAAATGTGTTATGTATTGCTTTGCCTTAGCCACCATCCTCAGCCACTGAATGTATAAGTGAAATTAAATACCATTATTAAATTACCTATTAATTCAGTGCACTCACCAGTTGGACGTTATTATTCCTCCATTAGAAAAAACACCTTTGAAGCTGTGCGGTTTATGAAGAAGCAGGGGGAGTTTGAGGCTATCATGTAGCCTAATGTTGTTCTGGTTAGTTAGGCCTGTCAGTCTGGTGATCACCAGTTACTGTACTTAATCAACAATGTCTCAAGCAATTACATTAAAGCTAAAAAAACTACAACAGCCAACATGCGACTCGGCCTCTCGTTCTTTCACAAAACCGGCTGATTTTGAAATTAGTCAGGTGCTCCAGACCACTTTTCAATAACCGTTGACTTCAGAGTCCACGACTCCATTGTTTCCCCCGGTCAACCAAGGGCGCATGCGTAACACTCGCATGTGCAGGGTTGCCAGCTCAAACATAAATTTCTAGCCCAATGACTACTCAAAAACCGCCCAAAATGCCTTAAAACTAGCCCAATTTGTTTACGTTGCCACAGAGTAAAAAAAACAATACTTTTTTCCACAATGTACATATAAATGTGATTTTCTTTCACCATATTCTCTTAATTTCATATACTGTCATTGACTACTCTCCCT
>JACXGM010013352.1:0-12365 GCA_016801145.1 Umbra pygmaea | reverse complement strand
TTAGGTCACATTTATTTATTTAAAGGAAAATGCTGCAGACGTGGTTGTTTAAAAATAGCCCAAAAAACCGCAACCCGCGACCAATATATTTTCTACCGCCAAATTGATTTAAAAATAGCCCAATTTGGCTAGAAAACCGCGGACATGGCAACACTGCGCATGTGTCATGTGATAACTTTCTTATTCTGTTTTCTTGCATCGGGTCATGTGATATCTTTCTTATTCTGTTTTCTTGCATCGGGTGGTTAGTTTTCTACTAACGTGATATATATAATATATATATATATACATTTTTTCTTACAATATCAGAAAGACAAGACATTTTGCTCCTAAGTTGCTCTTATATTTAAAGGGGGTAGCTCACTTTAGCATCCAATAAGCGTAGACGTAGTCCGGAAGGAAGAAACACCATTCTCCCTCCCACTCTGTGTTATTTTTGCTGTGAAATAAAATTGAACTTCTCTAAAACCTTAACTGTCACTATCATCAAGTCGATTTGTCAAATTCTCATAATTTGTGGGGATTCCATTGAAGAGTAAAAGGTAGGAAAGGAATGAATTTACAATGACAGATTTTTTTATTTAAGATATCTTGAAAAGTCGTTATCAATGAATGGGCAACAGTGCATGGGCTAAGCCTCATGATTACCGTAACATGACTATTTGGGATGTTGCCCAGTTTTTTACATTAACTGATTAGCATGTAAAATGGTGTGATTGCGATCGGCGTCCAGACCAATATGGAAGAAACGCCCTAAAATAAATTCTCATTTTGATGTACTATCCCATGAAGATTACTGACAACACATTTCTAACGAGATCCAATTTAGGATGATCTATAGAGATGGATCGAGGACTCATGTTTCCCGTTGTAGCCTGGATGTAGTAGTACTTTCACATTTTTAAGTATAGTAACTGGATGGGGTTATTATGGGTAAATATTTAACAAGAACAGGTTACCAACTCAATGCCAATGGGATATTGACATTCTTAGTTGGTAACCTGTTCTTGTTAAGTATTTAGCAAGTCATTGCTGTGTTCAGTACTGCTGACTAGCACCATATAGATTGTATTTTTTTTTTTTTTTTTTTTTTTTTTTTTATATTAAATTTATTGACAAATTTGCAGATAGATACAAACATATACACATATATATACATACATACATACATACATACAACTACAAAAACAAAATAAATACAAGAATAAATAAGTCATAAACCAGGGAATCTACCATGTCCATCCGGTAAGGCTAATCGGTGGGCAGTCCAGAACATAGCATCTGTCCATTGGGAGAGATCCAGGATCAGTTAAACACATGAGGCCTGAGGTGTGAAAATATTTGCAAAGTCTTTAGAGCTTTACAGTTTTTTGAATGGCTGATGGAGACCAAATATAGATTGTATAATTACTGGATAGAGCCATGTGTGACGTCACCCATTTGCCGTTATGGGCGCCGACATCTTGGTTGCGGATGTGACGATTTTAGACTAGAGGGAGGAGTAATCTAGCTAGCTAACTGATATTAATTGGGAAGCTAACGAAAAACAGTATTAAAACAAAATGTAACGTTACTTATCGGAAAAACTGAACTCTCAACTCCTTTGAGTGTCTTGTCATACAACGTACGCCATAGCCACGCCCTAAACGCCCCTTTGCTTTATCGCCAATTTTAAACTCAACGAGACCATAATTCAAAAAATGAACATCATGATAAATTGCAGAGGGCTTAAATCTTGCGATTGAGACCATATACTCATTATGAAAATGTTTACTGAGGTAATAATCAAGTGAGACGTATCTCTCTTTCTCATAGTCTATTACAGAAACCGAGCTCTTTTGCAACCAGACGTATCGCCCCCAGCTGGAATTAATATAGAATGCAGGTTTAAGGCACTTCCTCATTTGCGTCAATTTGCCATACCGGATGCTCATCCTGTGACTAGCACTCGCCAGTTGAGGAACTGAAGAAAAAAAAGAATTTCCATTCAAAAGCTCTCATATCTGAAATATGATATGTGGTATGATTATAGTAAAGTAATTGGAATAGGGGGAGCAGATCTGAAATGCATCCCTGGCCTACAGCTGACAGCCATGCTTCCTTCCTGGTAGCTATCACTGACAGAATTACAAGGGCAACCAATTGTTCTTCTATGAGACGTAGCTTCTGATCGTATTGTTTAGAACTCAAATATGTCTGTCTTTCAGATGGGATATATGAAAGTAGAGACGCACACGTTCAACTTGTTACACCTGAAGAGGTCACCTGGGGTCCGTTCCTGGTCACTCTTTGTTGGTAGGATTGTTTGTGTGTGTGTGTGTGTGTGTGTTCTGAGTTAATTTCATTTGGATGCCCTGTTATAAAACAATGGACACACTCTGGTCCTTTTTATTTCCAGGTATTGCATCTGTTGGCCTTGCTGCTGCATACTACAGCTCAGGTAACCCCATTTACAGCAGTGGAGGCCGGTGAACCTCAATTGAGGAGAAAAGGCTAATGTTAATACCTGGACTGGAGTAAACAGAATGGGGTAAACACATTAAACCCAGTGTGAGATAACACTATTTTATCTCCATTTCAACCAGTAATATGAGCCCATTCTCCTCAATTCCGTTTCACCAGCCTCCACAGTTTCAAGGTAGGCATTACCAGTGCTAGTCTTTTACTGTGCAAAAGTCTGGATACAATTATGGTCATTATTGCGACTGAAACAGATTGTTTTCAGTTTGTGTCTCATCCTACTGTATTCATGTCTTTCCAGACAGTATCCTATGGAAGTTGTTCTACGTGACAGGCTGTGTGTTTGTGGCCATGCAGAACATGGAAGAATGGGAGGAGGCAGTGTTTGATAAAACCAAAAATGTGATCGAGCTGAAGACCTTCAGTCTGTACACTCTGATCATAACCATGTGGAGGAAAGGCCAGGAGAAAGGTGCGGAACATCATTAACTAATTTGATTAGAGACTATATTTAAATACACTGCTCAAAAAATAATGGGAACACACAATCAAACTGTCCCATTAGGAAGCATAAGCGATTGTGAATGTCACCTGTTTTGGTGCAAATGAAAGTGACAACAGGTGCACTGGAGAGTCAACAGCAAGACAACCCCCAAAAAGGGAATGGTTTTGCAGGTGGTGGCCACAGAAAGTTGCTCTCTCTTTATCCTTCCTGACTGATTGTTCTCTACTTTTGTGTTTTGCTAGTGTGTGTGTCACCACTGGTAGCATTGGGTGGTACCTGCAGCCCACTCAGGTTGCACAGATTGTCCAGCTCCTCCAGGATGGCTCAGCCATATGTGCTGTCCCAGAAAGGTTTTCTCTGTCTCCCAGTACAGTTTTAAGAGCATGAAAGAAATGGGTCGTAGAGGGGTATCAACCCAGCAGCAGGACGGGTATGTGTTTATTTGTGTGAGGAGGAACAGGACGAGCACTGCCAGAGCACTACAAATTACCTCCAGTAGACTAACCAAACTGTCAGAAACAGACTTCATGAGGGTGGCATGAGGGCCCGACGTCCTCTAGTGGGACCTGTGCTCACAGCCCGGCACCATGCAGCTTGATTGGCATACAAACACCAGAATTGCCAGGTGTTGCCCGCCATTGGCAGCCCATTCACTTTACGGATAAGAGCAGGTTCAGGACATGTGACAAATGTAAAATAATCTGGAGACCCGTGTTGGATGCTATGCTGCCAGTGATGGTCTGGGGAGGCATATACTTGGCAGGTAGCCCAGACCTCCACATGCTAGCCAACGGTACCCTGACTGCTGTTACAGTAGGTACCGGGATGAAATTCTCAGACCCATTGTCAGACCTTACGCTGGTGCAGTGGGCCCTGGGTTCTTCCTGGTGCAAGACAATGCCCGGCCTCATGTGTCCAGAGTGTGTAGGCCGTTCCTGGATGATGAAGGCATTGACTTCCCCGGACCTCAGGCATTAGGCTCTGCTTATTGTTTTGTTATCAACACATTCTGATGTTTTCATGAAACACCCATTGATTTATTGAATAATAATGATTTAAAAATTAAATGTTATCACTTAAGCAGCTTTCTAGTGTGTAAATATTACCTATTTCTGGTGTTTGACAACATTGCGGAGGGTCCGCGTGGCGTAGTGGGCTAAATCGCTGCATTGCACATCATTCTCCATCATGAGTCATGGGTTTGAGCCTGACTATGGGCTCTCTGACTTTCCCCGGGCATTCAGCATGAGGCAGCGCAAATTGGCATAGTGGGAGTGCATAATGCATGTGGGGGCCATACACACTATTGAGTCACATTATAAGTTGCAGTGATGAAATGCACGCAAATTGGGACAACCTGTGATTTCCGTTGTTTAGATTTTCCGGTGCGAGTTTGAATCCAGCCCTCAATTGGTTGGCGATTTTGGTTTTCATTGACCAATGTTACATCATTTTTTTCTCAAAGAACTAAAAAAAAGAGAGAAAAAAAAAGTTTCGTTCATCGAGACCCGAAGTGTGATTTGAGTGTTCCCTTAATTTTTTTGAGCAGTGTGTGTTTTTATTTGATAAATATATTCACGAAACATCCTTAAATACATTTCTGTTTCTAGTTGTAGAATTCGACCCGTAACAAGAGAACTACATTCACCAGCTTACAAATGCTGTAAAAATTGTATTCCTTGATGTACCAGTATATCAATGAATATCTTCTAATGATTCTTTACACTATGCGGTGCTTTGTTACACACAAAGGCACAGCATAAAACGCACAAGAGACACAGCTCCTCATGATTCCATTGCAATTCCTATTCAGATAGCAAAACATGCACTGCATAGGGCAGGAAATCTAAACTGCTCTTCCAATTTTTTGAAATATAATGAAATTCACATTCTATAGCTTTTGAAACCTGGTCACACAAAGTAAAAGTTATCTAAAATTCCACAATGTACATTTTTAATGTTTCCCTCTTCTGCCATTAGTTGTGGTGGACATGAGGCAGCTGCGTGATGTGTGCATTCAGGAGGAGAAGGTGCGTTACCTAGGGAAGGGCTACCTGCTGGTGCTGCGGCTGGACACCGGCTTCTCTTACCCCCTCACACAGAGCGCCACCATGGGGGGACGCAGGTTTGCCCGGGGGTCTGGGGTTTTATATATTGGAAGTAGTGTATTTTGTCAAAATAGTCATTTTATGCTGCTCAGTCATCACTTGGATTCTCCTTCTTCCTCAGTGACGTGGAGGCAGTGGCTTCCTTGCTCAAGAGGTTTCTGGGTCTAGAGGAGCTCCGGCGTCGCTGGGAAGAAGAGGAGGGGGCGGAGCACAGCACTGACTCCGACAAAGAGGAAGAGGTTGAACACGCTGTGCACTAGCATATAGGAAGACAACTGTACACTGGAAATGCACCCGAAAAACTTCCTTCTGTTAGACTGTTTTGAGGGGATAATCCCTGATTATTTAAATGGTCTACTTTCTAGTCTTTTTTTCCACAGTAACCTAAAATCATGGTTTTGTGAGTGGCCTGTTCTAAAAAAAAAACTATAATCAGTACTGTGTAATTACTGTATTACAGACTAATCCCTATTATTACAGTGCCTTTATTTTTCCGTGTAATCAGTATTTGTGTGAAATGCTCATTCAAACATTCTCACAGTTATATAAGACCACCCAAAGAATCTCACCCACATCGCCACGATCTGCAGCCACTGAATGCATCTGACTTAACTATAACCAAGCACGAAGGATTTTCTGGGATCAGTAATTATCTTGCGTTCTTATATGAAAATGTACACTTGCATGACAATGTGCCTGCCATCTTTCAGCAATGATAAGTGCTATTGCCGTCGTTATACAGAATCTGTGTAGAGGACATTGTACAAAATCTAAAAAAAAATCTAAAAGAAATTAACTCAGAAGTTTGTTATTCATAGGAAATTGTGGCCTTATATGCAAACCACACAACGGTAAAATGTCATCCTCCACTTGTGCCACGTTACCACTCAAACCTGTCAAACCTATCAAGAATAACACTGTGATTTGAGGAGTGCTCGTGCAGTGTGTTGAGTCTCGACAGTATTTGCGTCCTGTGTTCCAAATGTTATAATATTATTATTTGGGATTGATTGTATGCTCTGATGTGGCAGGAGTCACACAAGCAAATGTTTAAATGGCCAGTAGTGGGCATGTTTTTTAGGTACTAATCTGAAAATGTACATTTTTATTTGCTCGTCATTGCACTACTATTAGTATAATTGTGACAATACCAGATCACATCCAGCCAACTTTCTGACGAATTGGGCCAGAGGTGTCTGAGATATTTAATGTGAGACGTACAAAACAGAATGATCACCGGTCTCAGGTAACATTCCTGTCCTCATACAGTAATGTGTTGACAATGATTTGTATGTTTGACTGGTATACTGTAATGGTTCTGGTATTAACTACTGTTTATGTTACCAAGAAGAAGAGACAATGTGTTGCTTGAAAGAATGACAACGCTCCTGCATGACAGCAGATACTTATGTCTTTTATACTTTTGTACATGCATTTTTTATATTTTGGTTCTAAATAGGACTTGCTTTTTTTAAACAATAATAAATTTATAAGGATCTCTACTTCAGATTTTTGTATTGAATCTGTACAGATACACTTTATGTCTATCTCATGCATGTGTGTGCACAAACACACCAAGACCGAGAGTCGTCCCTACTGCCCACTCATAGAAGCTGAGGTTTTCTGGGGTACCATCTCCAGGATGCTGGCTCTGATGTCCTCTAGGATCCTCCGGAGGGGAGACACCACAGGGCTGACGTGCTGCTCTACCCACTCCTGGGTAGTGGAGTCAGGGTACAGACACAGCATCTCCTTCCTAAACACCTCCACTCTGTCATCTATATGTGACAGATATCTGGGGGAGAGGAGGGAGGTAGAAAAAAACAGGAGTACTAATTTAAGTATATTTTCAGGGTTTGCGTGTAACAGACGATTAACAAATTGAATGAAATATCAATGAAAAAGCCCAAAATCTCTTGAAGAACGTTTGATGAGAACTAAATTGTAAAACCCGATTACGTGAAATAAACACATAAGGGCTATTATGTGAAATATGAACGTACAGTATGAAACACTTTGATCATGATAGTCAATGATAAGTAACTGAAATGTTTGCTAGGAAGCGAGTGGATCTGGGATGGTGGATAAGCGTGTAAGTAACCAGCTCTCACCCTTCGCGAGTTCACATCCAAATGGGACTTTTTTTTTTCTCCATTCCAGCATGATGCACATGTTTCTCTAGGGAGGTGATTGTCTGATTTCTTGTAATGTTAAACCTAATCTTAATCCTAACCTTAACCTCAGTAACGTCATGCCTAACCTTAATTAGTTGAAGGTAATTAAATATAATTAAAGATTTGAATATAATTACAACTACGGAATGTCTGGAATGTTCCATGATCACATAAATCCTCGTATGAATCCGCCACAACAAAACGTGAAGGTGCAATGTAATAGAAGGAATCTATATATAAATATAAATTAAAAATGAACCTGAAACATTAAAAACTGGACATATGTTTGCATATAATGTAAGTCCTATATTCAAATGACTTAGAACGTAATTTGGGAGAATGTCTGAGATACAGGATAGGTAGCTACAGAACTATTCTCCCAAAATATATTTCCTCGATTTGGTATTTTTATGATGGTGGTGGAGAGCACTGTCTAACATGTTGGTTCATTGCCAGGATTTCTGGACCCCCTCAAAAAATCTATCCTGTCATGGACAATACTGGAATTCTTATGAGCAGTGCGCCCTGCCATGCCATGGGCCCTGGGAAGCATTTCCACCTTCCAACCATGTCAGCTACGGCCCTGCTAGGTATTCAATTGGGTGACTGCAAAGGCCCCAGCATATGATTCATATAATTTTTATACCCATAAAACCATTCAGTGGCCCCTTGTGCCCTGTGTATGAGGGCATTTTCATTCTGGAACAGACCACTCCAATAAGGATAGAAATGTTTCACCATTGAATGAAGGTGATTTGCAATGACCCTTCCATCAAGGGACGGTATTCAACTCTTACCCTAAATGGGCTGGAGCCCGTTGGTTTTAAATAAAGTACATTTTAGTCATTTACAGATGCTCTTATTCAGAGTGACTTACAGTGAATACAGGGACATCCCCCTGGAGCAATGTAGAACACACAGTCATTAGCTACAGTCGGGAATTGAACTGGCAACCTTCCAAATACAAGTACCCATCTTTAGTTCTGTTCTACCTAATCATTATTGCACCCAATTGGTGTACCAGGTCTAAACAAGTCCCAGATTAAAGAGTTGCAATGAAATAAATAAAGGAGTGGAGCTGACTTCAAAGGCCAGAGTTGAAAGAGGCTGCGTGCTGTTTGTGGACCCACACAATGGCAGGAGAAAGCCCCTCACAGCGCTCTGCATTCGTTATGCTCCCCTACATTCAGGTTTGTCCTTTGTCACCTGCCTGTATACTGTATGTTGTGTTTTTCGAAAGTTGAGATGCTTACGTCGAGGCTTGACTCTGTAACTGCTGAGCAATCAGAGGGTTGACTGTCTTTTTCTGCCTGTGGTAGGGAGTGAACCAGCCTCTCACAAACCTAAGACCAACAAGAGAGCCACACGTATCAAGGTTACACAATACCTCAAATCAATGAAGCAATAATTGTAATCATCAAGGAATTGGGAATGTGTGCCCTTGCTGCGGTTGCAAGCCCTCTCTAGAGCAATACGGTGTACGCCGGCTTTAGTTCCAGCCCATTCGGCTACTGGCTTCACTCACATGCTGTCTTCAAAATGGCGGAGTTCTTCCGACTGCAATATTGCCGTTAGCTCCACCACCAACTCTGCCAACTTTCTCCCTGGATACAATTCAGAGTCACCTGCAGAGGACCTGGATATGGACGCATTTTTATCATTATAACATTATGCACTCTAAAGAGCAGAACAGTTAATTATGAACGGCCTCGGTCTCACCTCTCCATTGTTTCCACCTCTACAGTAGAGATACCTAAACTCTGTGTCACCCTCCCCTGTGCCTCTGGGCTCAACTGACCTGTAACACAAACAGAACAACAATCAACAAGTCATGTACCATTACAAACGCCTCAAATCAGTGTGTATTTAACTACTGACCGTGTGTGAGTGTCTGTAGGCAGGAGGCAAGAGAGGGCAAAGCCAGGGGCAGCAACTCACACAGGACTGACAGGTGGTCATACCTAGTGTTAATGATTAAAGATTATTAAAACAGTTAAGTTTTGATGCAAACATCCAATGATTTACAGTCTGGTGCATTACATTGCATTTTGAATAGGAAATTAAGGACTATGTTGTTAACACTAATCTAATGTAGGTTAATAGTGAATTTCCAAGATAACCTCTGCCAGCCAGTGAGGGCGATGCCCAGCATGTTTATGCTTTTAGGGAGGGACGCTGCCACCTGTAGCCACTGTATATGGTTGTCAACATGTCTCTTTGTGCTGGTCACGCAGGTGTGGACACTTGTAGAACCTTTGAATGAGCTGGCGGCCCACAGCTCCGTCAGCCCTGCACCACTGTACCTCTCCAACAGAGATACTGGAGAGAGGAAATGAGAGAATGGACACTGACATTAAGTACAAACCATGTATCTCTGCTTAGCTAATATGTTCCTGGAAACATACTCGCTCTTACCGGTGTTTTCCACATGCAGGGTAGGGTTGTAATCCCAAAGCATTGGCTGGACCAGTCCTACCAGCCCACTGCCTGGAAGACGTAATGGAGTTAAAATTAGTTTTGGATTTGTTTGTACTTTGTACCTTTCTGGCGTAAAGATGTATTTCTGGTTAAAACATTGAATGGTTACTTTTTCAGACCTTTCAATGTGTCCTCGTCCATCCCTCTTAGCATATCATCCCACATTATAACACTGAGGTTTGGCCACGTCTCCCTGACACCTTTTGCTACTCTGGTCACATGAGAAAGGAACAGCTGCTGTACAGTACGGCCAGGTGTGCTCAGCCAGCTTCTAGATTCTTCTCCCTCACCGAGCAGGTATACCTGAGGGACAAGTATGTTGGAGGAAAAAGACATACAAGATACTGTACATGCTCAGGGTTTTCTGGACTTAAAGAGCATTAGGGCAGATTTTAAACCCATGCCGCAGCAGTACATGTGCACAAGAAGTAGCGCCTTAAATGTCTGAATCACTTACAATTACAATGCTATCTGTCTTGGATGCATAAGAATAGTCTAAAAATACTTTCTTTCGTTTGCAAATGTTTTTTATTGCAAAATGAATCAATTTCCCAGACTCACCTCGTCAGCGCCGATGTGTAGACTGGTGCTGCCTGGGTGAAGCTCCACTACCTGCCTCAGCATTTCTTGTACCAGCCTGACGCCCTCTTCTCTGTGGGGGTTCAGAGTGCCCAGGCAGTGGCTCACCTCCCTCAGACCCCACAAGGACCTGTGCTTCAACACAAACTGAAACAAGAGAAATGGTAAAGGAAGTTCACAGAGGGATGGTTAGAGAGAACGGGGGCCAAGACACATAATATCAATGATACCAAGACATTTCAACAATACGAATTGACCTCAATGTTGCTCATTTCAAAGTGGTGTATAATTTGAATAAAGGGCATTAATCGGTTTTCCCTCTAACCTCCAAATGTCCGAATGTCTGGACCAGAGGAATGACCTCTAACTCATGGGCCTTGGCTACTGCCTGAATGGACAGGACCTCATCACGACTGCAAGAGAGGCAAAAAAAGGAAAATAAGAGTAATAACTGTCCTGGAAAACCCTTTAAAGTTTTTCCATTTTCTAGCAAGGCCAAGATATGATGTTGACAAATCAAGAGTTGTTATCAGTGGTTGGCACTAGGTTAACCTGTATGGTGAATGTTGGGTGGCTTGCAGAACCTTCAGTTCCCCCTCATAGGGGAACATGTCTTCATACTCCACCAATAGACCTTGGGCTCCCAGGCGAGCAAAAATTCCAATTAGCTAAAGGATAAAAAAAGTCACACACGTTTCTCGCATTCAACAATCGACACAACTGAATGGGAAGGAACATTTGTAAAGGTCCATTGAGGGCCACAGAACTTCCTCTCCCTATGAAAAATGGAATTGACTTCCGATAAATCCATGCAATGGGCTATCTGGCTCCCTATATCTGATGTTACCTTGTGCAGGTAGTCAATTCTAGGAGGGGCTCCTTTCAGATCCAAATGAACCAGCTTTTTCCCCTTGGGCCATGGTGGCAATGCCTCCATTGTAGATTAAACCTTGATAACAGAAAGTCAACTAATATGTTTTACAACACTGTTTCACTTTCACATAATGTAATGTATGTAGTACAACAATGCTCAAGCATGTCACAATAAAAGGTGCTCCTTTTTAAATACTGCAAACTGCTGAACTTATTTGCCATAAAACTACAGGTGATAAATGATTATATAAATATGTTTCCTAATATGATTTTTTATTTTGTAAATGATTGTCAGAGCCTGGACTATAGACCTGGTGGACACTCGATTATTTCCGGACAAATTAGCGTTTCGATCATGATGAATGTCAGGAAACTAGTTATGAATACAGATCGGCCTTCACACAAAGACAGAATAAATCATTAACATTCCATTTCATAACAATGTTTCTTTAGTGCGAAGAAAAATGTGTCTCGACACATTCAGCAGACATACCTGGGCTCAAAGCCTGTTGGAGAACAGCGGGCACAGTGCTGTTGGTCAACGTAAAGTCATCTGAATACGCCCCATGTCACACACCCATCAATGTAAACAGAGTGTGGTATTGATAGTCAGTTGATTCACTTTGCCTTAGATCACAGAGTAATCGATTTTCGTGATGTGGTCCAATTAAAACCCAAGTTGTTATTCTTCAGTAGCCAACCAGGGGGACTCCTTCGCTTTGACCAGGAAGGAATGTGGGTTGTCGATTTACTCTACTGGCACAGCTATTCATTCATCCATCCACTACTATTCTGCATGACAGGTAGTATCTAGATATACAAGTTTATGCATTTCCATTGAAACGGGCTTTGATAACAATGACGGTACAACGGCGAGGAAATCCGAAAGTGCCAGACGCAAACGGGATTGAGAAAAAAATCAAAAGGTACATAACATTGACACTGTAGCCCCATATCCGAAATCTTTGTTCAGCCAACTCTGTAATTCCGTTTACTATCTGAGTGAGCATTAGGCTTATTGCACTGTGTGAGTGAGTGTGTGTGAGTGTGTGTGTGTGTGAGTGAGTGTGAGTGAGTGTGAGTGAGTGTGTGTGAGTGAGTGAGTGTGTGTGTGTGAGTGAGTGTGTGTGAGTGTGTGTGAGTGTGTGTGTGTGAGTGTGTGTGAGTGTGTGTGAGTGAGTGAGTGTG
>JACXGM010013351.1:0-13305 GCA_016801145.1 Umbra pygmaea | reverse complement strand
GCCAGAAAAGAGAGCATTACAATAATCCAATCTTGAGGTAACAAAAGCATGGATTAACTTTTCTGCATCATTCTTTGACAGACAATTTCGAATTTTTGCAATGTTCTTAAGATAAATGTTCTTGAGGAAAAAAGCTGCTCTTGAAATATTTTTTACATGTTCATCAAGAGAGAGATCTGGGTCCAGAGTAACACCAAGGTCTTTTACAGTTTTTTCTGATATGACTGTACAACCATCTGTTTATTGCCAGATTTGTCAGCAGGTCTCTTTGTTTCTTGGGACCTAAAAAAAGGGTTTCTGTTTTTTTCAGAGTTTAGAAGTAAGTAATTTTCTGTCATCCAACTCTTTATATCCAAAACAAAGGCTTCCAGGGTGTGCAGTTTTGGGGATTCTCCCTTTTTCACTGAAATGTACAGCTGTTGACATTGTGTTTCCGGATGACATCACCAAGAGGCAACATGTATAGCGAGAACAGTAGCGGTCCCAAAACGGAACCTTGTTGAACACCAAAGCATACCTTTGATTGTTTGGAGGACAGACCATCCACAGATACAAACTGATATCTTTCAGATAGATAGGATCAGAACCATGCCAAAACATGTCCACGAAGCCCGATATAGGTTTCCATTCTGTCTGGAAGAATGTTGTGGTCAATGGTATCGAAGGCAGCACTCAGGTCCAGAAGCACAAGAACAGAGGCACAGCTCTGGTCGGATGAAACTTGAAGGTCGTTTATCACCTTTTCAAGTGCAGTCTCAGTACTATGATGGGGTCTAAACCCAGACTGGAGCTTTTCGTAGGCTTGAACCTCTGAATATCATGACGTAGACTGTTGTGCAATACAGCAGCTTAACCCACTATGCCACTATCCCCCACATTCCTTATTGGCATATAATTACTCACCTCTCCACCTGATAACTGATGTGTGATGAGCTTTCTGGTACAAAATGGCTGCCGTACATCACCTAAGTTGGTGCTACACATTGGTGGTTGATGAGGTGGGCTTTCCCCCTCAATATATAAAGTTCTGTGAATGATGTTTTGAGTTAGATTTTCCATATTAACTGGATTATAAAGGGATTTCCGTTTGTGGTAGGTATTGCCCTGCTCTACCTGCAGCTTCACCGGGTCTCCTCTGAGGCCTGTCATCTACAGAGGGCCCTGGACTACGTGAAACGGACCCTGAGGATCCTGAATGGCCGCAAGATCACCTTCCTGTGTGGGGATGCGGGGCCGCTGGCCGTGGCAGCCGTGGTTCACCACCGTCTCAAGAACCAGTCTGAGAGCCGGGAGTGCCTGACCAAGTAAGATTAACTTGAATTGTCCTTTGCTTCAGAGAAGGAACATGTGCAGGGAGGCATCAAACTATTCCTTTATTTTTTTGAAGCTCCTCTAATACAGGATTTTGTTGCTGGCATTAACTGGCAGTACCTCATTACCTACCTAATCCCTCCTTTCTCTGATTTTGTCACTACTGTAGTTTGTGTCATTACTGTTCAAATTTTTTTCTGGTGTGTTTATGTTTATCAATATATATTTACCTTTCTTATTATATTATCTTATCTGTAATGTTTACTCTGTCTTCACACTCTCTTCAGTCTACAAACATTTTCTCTATTTTACCTCAGGTGAACTTTGTTAATCACCACCAACCAGTTAATCCTCTTCCACACTATTCCACATTGTGACAGATGTTCCTTAAATTAATTCCAGACCTAAACCCCAGCATGTTCATCAGTCCCATTCATGGTGTGTGTCTGGTTCCTGTGAGACTGAGAACCCGCGTGGCTAGCCTGCATACAGACTCATTCTGTTAGCATGCCGCTGAATCCAACAGTGGAGCTGACAGCATGGGACTGATGAAATGGCTGTAACCTGATAGGAAAACACACTGCAGCTACACCCCACCACCTCTACCACATGCGCCTTTCACTTCCCATAAATGAATGTCCAACTGAAGGCTCTTTCCTAGTTTTTTTTAGAGTTTTTAATGCTTTGTAAATTTGTTTTTGTGTGTTTAACAGACGTGTGTGTGTGTGTGTGTTTGTAGTATGTTTAATTGGTGTGTGTGTGTGTTTGGTAATCATTGTGTCTTTCCCAGGTTGCTCCATCTACAGCGGGGCGCGGTGTCTGCAGACTGTGACATGCCTGATGAGCTGCTGTACGGACGGGCTGGCTACCTGTACTCCCTGCTGTACGTCAACAAGGAGATAGGACCTGACACTGTAGATGACAGCACCATCACCATGGTTAGAAATGCTCACACACCGTCCACACACACCCACACACAGGGCATACCTAGGTCTGGGAGGTATGGCTTAAATTTAATACCCCGATATTTTTCAAATGTTTGACGGTATCACGGTATTTAAAGGTATTACATTTTTTAAGTAAAGTGTTGAAAGAAATTAATTAGTTTGTTCATTATGATTTTTGTTGGAACACCAATAAACAAGACTGAGTAAGTAAAAGTAGTGCTATTGTTTAAATCTTTATTAAATGCAGGAATACTAATATATAACTTTGCAACCGCAAAAAAACAAGCCTATCCACTGTCTATGACTTTAGTGCTGAACCGTGGCATGTCATGGCACCACCACAGTACTTGCTTAGGTATATGAATTACAAAAAAGTCCCACTCTCATTTAACTAGATTAACTACTGGTATAGTTCTGACAATCAGATTGGTTTCACAGGTTTTGGGTACGGAAAAATAGCCTTTGAACTCGAGCCAAACAACCCCCAAAAGCTTTTTTCCCTTGTTATAACATCGGTCGAGTGGCTTAGTGCAGGCGCTAATAGAACCAAGCGTGTATATGCCGTCAAGAGCATGCCAAAGGTGTAGGTGGCAGTATAACGAAAGGCTGAAGCCCAAGTTAGCCAATCAGATTCCCAAAAATAGCCAAATAAAATGTAAACAGGTCGCACTTTTGGCGCAGGTGCATGTTCTAGCGCATACTGTGACGTCGGCTGCCTAAACCTCAGTTTTCCTTCGTTTACATGCCAACGGAGTTTTCAAAAATCTCCACTTTAGTCTGAGTTTTGTGAAAGAATCGTTTTCAAGGGCGAATTCTCTGTTTGCGTGTAAACGAAGGGCACAAACGAAGGGAAATATCTCTGTTTTACTAAATAACCGTCCGTGTCCGTGTAAACAGGATCTTAAACCAAACCATGTCCACACTATCGACGTTGCACCCTTTTTAACAACACATTTTTCGCTTGCTGCTGCGCGGATAATTCTACCTGCACCATCCATTGTTTTTTTCCACCGTTTATCTAACTTCCAGGTGTTTGTTTCTCACGTGTGTTTGTGTGTGTCACGCAGTGGGCTTTAAGATTTTAAGGGCGCAGTTTATTCCAAAAGAAGATTATTCTCAGTTGTTGCAGATGGCGGAATGACATGAAAAAAATACCGGTAACGAATATAGCATACCGCTACATACATGAATACCGGTATATAGTTTTTCCCGGTATACCTCCCAGCCCTAGGCATACCTTTTAGCAAACGATTAAACCAACCTGATATAAACTATGAGCTAGATTCCCAGAGGATTGATTCAGTATCTAACGTGGCCACAGCTCTGGGTCCCTGTTAACTATCTATTATAACCAGATCCTACAAGTGTTTACAGAATGTTTTAGACCGCTCTGTGGAGATGCTGTTGTTCTGATTGTCTTCGAGTTGTGGATCCAGGAGGAGAAACTAATATGCCTCCACGGGAGTGTGGTGGTCTGTGACTGGGCCAAAATGTCTGGGTAGCCAGACGACTCAACCGAAGACACTTATTACAGACTTGCACACAGACTTACACACACACACACACACACACACACACACACACACACACACACACACACACACACACACACACATACAGTATTAGCCAGACAGTATTTCAGAAACGCAGTATTACACAGACAGACAGATCAATTCCTCTCTCTTTACATCATATTCATATGACGGTTTCTTTCCCGGCAGCTGTAGTGTGCTGTGGGGGTTCATACTGTACAACACACCAGAGACAACTCATTCACTGTATGCTGTCTGGCATCTGGGCCCAAACAGCTTGAGATACTACTTTGAAAAATACAGTTCTCCAGAAATAACTCTCTCACTGAAACTGCCTCTTACAGACCCCGTTCAGCCCCCAGCTGTGCCCTGAGTGAATTGATTGCTCCATTTATCCTCTGAGTTCTTACTGCTAGAAGACTTAAATTGGCATATGCTTAACTGGGGAGCCAACTTACTAAGTTCGATACCGTCAACCTCACAAATTATTAATGATATAATAGTTACAAACTTAAATCCGTAAACAAGCGCACCCTTATAGACCCCATCCTAACATGTTGTCAAAATAAACCTCTGTTCTCTTTAGCCAACATCTCAGCAATCACTGCCCTATTGCCTGCGTCCTTAATGGGTCTGCGGTTAAAGCTGCACTATGTAACTTTTCACTTGTCCTGTCGGCCTGAATTTTACCAGGAATAATACAGGGACAATATAATCAATTTTTGAAAATGCACATTATTATTATCATGATTATTATTATTTTGTCCATAATATACATTTTGTTTCTTGTTCGATATTGTGAAAATTCTGCTATTCTACTATTGTCTATATTTTAATTTTTATTTAATTTGATGTTTTCCATCGCTGGATCCAATATGCGAGTTCTTAACATTTTACTACTCCTAAAACATTGTTTTTGTATTTTGTAGTCTAGTCCAGTCCAGTCCAGCCTTTATTACTGTTGAACTCTCCCTAATACACTAGCAAACAGGCTTTTTACATTTTTATTATTCTTTATTTTTTTCCCACCTTCCTATTTCCAACAATCCTGCCTTGTCAGCAGCTCTGCAACACCTTGGACAGATGCAGGATGGTGAAGGGTGCTCACATGGTTATTCCAACCACATGTTGCAGAGCCAGACAATTATGTTCCACTACTCATCTAACACAAAAGCCTTTAGTCAGCTCATGTAAGTGATGATTACGCTGACCAACTATACTTTCGTGATTGAATGTACTGCACAACAAGAGTCGCTGGAGAGCGACATTGCAAGGTAGATAATTCGACTTATCTATCCCAAATCCTGGACAGCACTATGCCAATTTGCACTGCCTTGTGCTGGTGGTTCGGGGGAAAGTCGGAGATGCCATAGTCAGGCTCGAACCCCTGACTATCATGAGGTAAATTAAATGATAATACATTGTTAATGAAAAATGTATTCAAAAATTAAAGAATGAACTTGGCAAGCAGGCTGAGACGTCGGGGCTGTCCACGGAAGCTAACACTTCGAGATTATTGTTTATTCCTAAAATGAGTTGAGGAAAATCGACATGCAAGTTCATAACAATTAGCTAAAGCTGTAGAAAGCTAAACTGGGGCGACTGTTTTACGTGACATGATACGATGTATGCTGCACAGGAGCGGCATGCAAGGGTGTCATCCACGAAGGAAGCCACTGCTAAATCCTGTACAAACAACCCTGTTTAGCAGTGTTCTTAATGTCATCGATTTCCTCTATCGCCGGTTGCTTCTTTGCAGGCATGACTCAAACTCAAACTACTAATTCAACCAGGAAGTTGATTGCGTGATTTGAGGTAAGATGGTGCCAGTGTTTGTCAGATTGCCATCAGCATATTTGTTAAGCTTCAAGTTCTTCTGTGGGGTTGTAGTGTATGAGTGCTGCAGGTTTTGGGGAATTGCACTTCTTTGAGGTCATCATGAATTCACAGATGTACTGCGAAATACTAAGAGAAGATGCTACCATCTCTGTACACCCTGAGTCACCAGGCACTCTTTCAACATAATGACCCAAAACATACATCCAAGGCCACTGCTGCATTTCTGAGGAAGAACAGGGTGAAAGTGTTTCTGTAGTCAAGTTTGTCAGTTGACCTCAACCCAATAGAATACCTATGGATAGTTCTGAACAGAACTATTGCATGAAATGTATTATTTTTCTTCTTATTCCGATGATGTTTGTGAAATGATTCACAGAACTCAGATTTGTCAAATTTCAGCTAATTGTTCTGCTGTTCACTGATTTTAAAATGTACACTGAGTACTGTAATTCCTACTGTATACTCTTGAGTGTCCTACGTTCTGTATTTTGTACTTGTGTAACTTTAAGTGTAACTTTATGTTGTCTTGCACCTTCCACTTTATCTTGGCCAGGTCACCATTGCAAACAATAATCTGTTCTCAATTAATCTAACTGGTTAAATTAAAGTGAAATAAAAAAATGTAAATCTGTAGACGGGCAACCAAAAAGTCCTTGAATACGCCATTGACAAATGGCCTATATTTATCTGAAGCCCGATCAGACACATTTATGACAAATGTAGAAATATATTTGTCACACATTTCCATTTCAAACCTTTTATTTTGAGATTTTGCTCAGGCACAGCCCTGCAATACATCACAGCACCGTAGCGTTCCATTACAGACCTGTTAAGGTTTCTGATGTCTTTCAACTTGTGAGTTAACACAACGTCTTTGTTTTTCAGTAGTGCTGCTTTATTCCCAGGTTTAATATTAGATTCATGATGCTTGTCATAAAATAATGTGCTTCACTTGCTGTCATAAACAGCAAACTAAGATGTGCTAACTTTAACCATAATCCTTGTCTTCATTGTGCAGTGTTGAGACCATTGAGAGCAGTGTTTGCCGCTTTATTATATATTAGTCTGTGGCACTTTGTAGGTTGACTGTATCAGGTGGTATGTTGATCTGCAAATAATTTCAAAATTATTTTCAAAAAGAACCCAAAAAGGCAAATTCCAATGTTTAACTGTCACACACATTTATTTGTGCAAAAAAAGGACTGCATAATTTAGGGAATTATATTTATTTTTCTGATTTATCAAGATGTATAGTTTTAAAAGCTTGTCACTTGAAATTAGGTCTGTTACTGCTTGAAATTCTACCCAAAACACCTTTTTAATAATTTTTTTCTCTAAACCCTCACCACAATCTTTACTCTAAACAAACCTAAATCTAACTACTAAATGTAATTCTAAAACTAAACTTCTTAGTCTTAACTCTTAATTCTAACCCTAAATGTAAGAGTTTATTTTGAAGATAGACGGGCATAAGCCCATTGATAATGTTGAAGCGAACCTCTGTTTAAATGGCAAAATATGCACTGCATAGTAGGGGATATTTCTCACCTAAATACATTTTTTACATTTCAAACAAATATATATATTTTAAAAGGTTTGTAAACCGGTTACTGAAAAAGAAAGTAAAGCCAGTCTCATGGGTGCACCATTCTATGCAATGCTCTTTTAATACCAAGCCAAAAATAGACATTTATAAAATGTAATCAAAGGTTATGGTTTACCATAGGTTACCACACACACACACACACACACACTTCCTATCACTTAGAGCACATCAACAGTAGCCACAGTGCTTCAGCCTATATAGTTTCACAGATTTTATCAATGTAGTTTTTCCCAGTGATGTCTACACTCTTTATATACCAACTACTCTGGGAGTTTGTTTGCTGTACAAGGCTATGATTAATTAGCCTTATAAACACATTCATTCCTTCTAAATTGCATAGCATTCCCTGTGTATTAGGAATGGATGAATGTGTTTGTGGAATATAGAGGAGACAGATTTTGAAGAGGGAGGAGTTACTGTAGAGTTAACCAGAGGAAGATTGAATACGGTTAGCCACAGAAGGTATGGTGAGCCACAGAAGGTATGGTGAAGACTGTTTAAATGTCATGGTATTGCTTTGGTTACACTGCTATCCCTGTGATGAACCTGATCTGGACTAATATATTCTCCATTACTGGTCCCATGAAGGTAGTTATGTGGTCCCCAGGTTATAGGACCGTTAATCTTGTCAGTATGCATCTTCCTGGTCATTTGGCAATACATTTTCAGTCATGATCTATTTTTAGCATGGCCAGCAAGACCATTCCAGTGTTGGCCCCTCCCCCCGTGTCCCTGCCTGGATTCGTACTGTCTTATTGGCCGTACCCACGAGAGCAGAGCGCTGAGCGCGGTGGTCACTCCAGGACAAGAAGGGCTTCTGCAGCCCCTCCCGTTAATGACGTGGCAGATTTATGGCCAGTGCTCACACTAACACACACACACACACACATACTGGATCCCTCCCATAGATCCATACTGACCCGACAGTGCTCTTTCAGCATAGTCCTTTGTCCTCCCCGGCCACTGAATGACAGATGTATGGAGCAGCTCATCGTTGTCCCAGAGCTCCAGCTCAACGTTTTCCTCAAAGACGGAACCTAATTTGCATAGGATGGATGATTCTGCACCCATTGTTAGGAGCACAGTGATATGGTGCATAGATCGGGTGTATGAGCTGCCTGCTACTCCCAGCCACGGGGCTCAGGGAGGGGACACTGCAGCTCGTGGCTCCACAGCTGTGATATAACCTGCAGTGATTACACCAAGCCAGTTTAATCTGCTCTGACATCACATAATGAAATGATCACAGTCCTCAGCGTGATGCTCCTGGAGGACATTAGGTCGGCAGGCTGGTCGGAACGCTTCAGCTCTTTGTGTGTTTGGGCAGCATTCATTTGAATCTGGCAAACTGCTTTTTCAAACAGTCTGCCTTTTCCCACGGTTTCTTAAATGGATCAAAAAACGTATTGGTCTATTGAGATTCTGCTTTGTTTTATAGCATTTGCAATATTTTGCTTAACTGATACATTTATCTGAGCCATGCTTCAGACACCTGGACATCTAGTTTCAGTGCACCTTTCTGCAAACACAACCGCAGTGACTGAGACACCATTATACTAGCTCATACACACTCATTACACCATTATCATTATCCTATAGCATACACATCCATTTCACTATAATCACTCCACCATATCAAAAACAACACTACTCTATATCATGCACAATAATATCACTCCTGTAAACCATAAAACTTTGCTTTTACTTTTACATACAATAAACCATTTCTTAAATTCTTAAACGAGCGTGCCAACGGGACATCTGTTGTTGCAGGTTGTGACGGCCATTCTGGAGTCTGGAAAGAACATGGCTAAAGAGGAGAAGAAGGCGGAGAAGTGCCCGCTGCTTTATGAGTGGCACAAGAAGCAGTACGTTGGTGCTGCCCACGGCATGGCGGGAATCTATTACATGCTGATGCAGGTGAGCTTCGCTCTCTGTCTGACTTCATCCCAGGATGGGTCACCTTTGATGCAATTGAGGATTCGCTAATGCTTCACTGGCTATTACTGCCAGGATCACTGGCTATTACTGTTGTCATGATAGTGGAATTTCTGAAAATACAACATTGAATGCTTATAATGAAAACCTTTTCTCCCAGGATTTACACATTTTCCTAATACTATGAATATTTGATTCCCTAAAATTATTTTTTTTCTTTAGATCAGGCATTTAAAAATTACAAAATTATCTAAGCAACTTATAATAAGTTTTTTGTACTGTAAACATATTTTCCTCTCCACTGAAGGTCTGCTGTCTGAGATTTCCCGGGTCTGATAGCGCTAGGGGAGATTAGCCTAGTTTTGAGAATTTTAAATGTCTGTTGGGCCAACAGGACAACAAGCTTATCAACAACAGTTGTTTAATACTTTAGTTATGTTGACAAGGAAGACATTTCCAACTTCTCAAAATTCTTTATAGAGTTTGCCGTGTTAGTCCTTAAGGTGCTTTGCTGAATTGGTTGTTAGCACCTTTCGTCTGCACTGCTTTGTAGCATTGCTTGCATATGGGCTTGCCTGTATCGTTAGCCTTTCCTTGTTCATTTGCAAAGTATTTTCAAACACAACATCTTTTAAAAGACTGGTACGTACGATTCACACTGGATCGTTCATTGCGTTCTTTTTTGTGCAGACGCATTAATTCTATGATCCAGTATACTACTCTGTACTAGTACATGAGTCGTTCATTTCATTCTCACACAGGCGCATCACTTCTATGATCCAGTACTACTTTGTGGTACTAGCATAGACAGTAAATAAAATGGACACAGCAACGCCATAGACTTCGACAGGGACTAGTAAAGTCAATTCGAAGCACTTTTCCGGTGGTGGCTGAGCGTACTGCACAGCCTCAAACTAAGCTTGATGACGTAGATGTGACATGAGCAACTTGTCTGAAAGTTGTAAGTCTTCTGTTAGCTGTGCCAAGAGAAATCTAAATCATTCCGAATCTTGACTCTTGCAGAGACCGAGAGCGTAAGAGTTGTCCATGAGTGTAGTAACAAATATTTTGTTCCGATGCTTTTCATGGACTATAGGCTTCTACCTTGACTGTATGCCTCCACGTCCGATTGCCTGCAAGCGTCTCCTGGACTATATGGTAGTTTCTCTACTGTGCGACAGAAAGTTGCGTGGTTATGACACAATTGTTAGCCAATTTTAGAAACATGACTCCTCCGGGGCCATAACGTGAGATACAAGGTAATGGAGCTTTTTAAACATTGTCCTGTTTCTTTAGAAATAAACAGCGGACAAATAGTCTTTAAACGTTTCAGATGTAAATTTATTTGCTGTCAAAGTGACGCCAAAATTAATGGGAGTCTATGGAATGCTAACATAAGGTGGTGCCTTGTTAGCCTCGAATCTCCCCATAGGAGGGATGCGTTCCGGATGCTCACTTAACCCCTTGGGTACTAGTACCTGAGTCATTCATATTGTTCATTTTGGCGCAGGTGCATTACTCTTTTACTCCGTAAGGTTTCATTCTTGGATTTGTGCATGCTTGCTAATCACTGTAGAGACTTGAAGTGATTTTATTTAACCCTAGGGTCCTTTGCACCTTTTCCTCGAGCCAAACAACCCCCCATAAGCTTTTTCCCTTATAACATTGGTCAAGTTAGCGCTATCAGCCGAATGGCTTCGTGCAGGTGCTAATAGAACCAAGGGTGTATCTCGTAAATAACCCCACTAATAATGCCCAGAATAGTATCAAACTTTTACAGTAGTACAAATATGTTCTGTACTTACAAAATGAGACATTGGAAAGTTTGTAAGTACACCAAAAGTACACTTAATTAAGTATTCGGCTGATAGCGCTAACTCAACCAATGTTATAACAAGGGAAAATTCTTATGGGGGGTTGTTTGGCTCAAGGTCAAGGTGCAAAGGACCCTAGGGTTAAATTAGGTAAAGGTACTTTATTGTCACATACACATATAGCGAAATCATTCTCTGCATTTAAAGGTACAATATGTAATATCAATCAAAACAATAACAAAATGCATACTTTGCATTAAAAGCAAACATCACTATACATGTATTACATATATTTCTTAGTTGTGTACTTACATTATCCTAAATGTTTCCACTAACTTTCAAATCCAAAGAAATTTGTAATATAATTCGAAGACACGGGACGTTTCATATTGTCGCCCGTAAATGGCGTCATATAACCTGTGACTGCTCTAGTTGTTCTAAGTTCCAGGGAGCCGCCAAACATAACGTGAATAAAGTTATATTTTTTTTAACAATATATTACTTTGTCAGTGAACATTTTTTCTGCCGGAGACGCTAGATTGGAAGGTTGTCATTGACGACGATAACAAAACCCATGATTCCACGCAACCTCCCGACGTCATCCAAGTACATCTTTTGCTATTGTTTTGATTGAGAGCCCCCTGGTGGCCAAAAATTACATATTGCACGTTTAACCCATCCCTCAAGGGAGCAGTGGGCAGCCATTTACAGCGCCCGGGGACGTACTCCAGATCTAAACCAGTGCCTTCGTCAGGGGTACTGACTGGAGAACCTAACCTGCATGTTTTTTGGTGATGATGATGGTGGTGGGGGAAACCGGAGCCCCCGGAGGAAACCCAATTACTTGGGTTTAAATAAATTACTCAAACATCATTAACTAGTCCGACCAAATATTACTAATTTGACAAATGCATCTTTATCATAGCTTACATATGGATTTGTTGATCCTATTATATGACTATGTACAAAATAAATATATAAAGCTTAAAGAAAATTGTTATTCTTATGAAGTCATATGATACTAGATATTTAAATTTATGGGTTTACTAAACACACAAGCCATATATACACACATATACACATACACAAGAATTGTGGGTCCTTTATTGGAGCATTTGAGAATGCTCTAGCAGTAGAAATGATGTCAACTCTGAGGCCTTTTGTTACTGCAGTTGGCTGGGACTCCTTGACGTTTAGAAGGTCCAGACATTGGCTGATGTTTGTGTATATAAGGCTGAATGACAGAAACTACCTTTTATTACTAGAGGCACCACGGGTAAAACTGTGTTTGACTACCAAGCCTCACACTCATGGAGTCTGTTACATGACCTTTTTATTGTTAAACGTACATATTTTATGTTAATTTAATTATATTTTATACTTTTTAATTCTGTTTTATTTCTTTGACTGCTGTTTTTAAATTTGTTGTATCACAGGGCACAACTGTAAAAGAGACTCACGTCTCAGTTTGTCTTCCCTGGATAAATAAATCCTTTATAAAAGAAAAAGAAATTGGTCTACTGAGCGATTGAACCTTGGAATCATTCTGTTACTGGTCAGATGTTCTAAACTTCAGGCTGCTGGCTGCCTTGACTTAATACTGTTAGGTCGAATTAAAAAGTTGCTACCTATACAGTCACCCCAGTCATTAATTAGACAAAACCATGTTGTTATAGTTGTCTTATTTCCATGTTTTGGTTCAGCAGAATGGCTGAACCAGTGCTTCATTTGTAAATCCAGAAATCCCAGGAACACACAGGAGGGCGAGAGGCAAAATCATCTGCTGAGCTCAGTGATACTGAAACGAATGGACAGAAAGGAAAGCACAATGCAGCAGCGCAGCACACAGCGTAAACAACCAAGTAGCCCCACAGAGCCGTCTGTTTGAGCGCCACATGTTTTTGGTCTGGCCCGAAGGCTGAATTGCACAGCTAGGGGTGCTGTCAATAAAACATGCACAGCAAAAACCAGTGCTTTGTTTCAAACCATCGCATTGTTCATTACATTCAAACAGGATAGTTATGAAACGCAGCAGTAACGTTTGGGATAGTTACAAGTGTACCAAAAATATTGAAGTCTGAAAGTAGTGGTAGGATGATTGCTGTTAACAAGGATTGTGCAAGCATTTCCTGGGAAAGAGATAGAAGAACTGTGAAAATCAGAATAATTTTAATCATCACTTGTGCTCGTGTGTTCCTATTACGGTTACAACGTGTGTTCCTATTACGGTTACAACGTGTGTTCCTATTACGGTTACAACGTGTGTTCCTATTACGGTTACAACGTGTGTTCCTATTACGGTTACAACGTGTGTTCCT
>JACXGM010013350.1:0-16281 GCA_016801145.1 Umbra pygmaea | reverse complement strand
GTAATCTAGGAAGTGACTGGTTGTAGCTGAGCAAGTTTATAATGGTTAATGTAAGTGGCTGATCACTTATTCAAACCAGGTATTTCACTAATTACATTTTCACTTTGATATCAAGGGTTATAATGTGTAAATACAGCTGTATGCAATGTGACAAAAGAAAAAACTTGGACAGGTAACATTAATTTCTATATGCACAATGCTATCACAATGGTATCAATTATAGCAGATACTAAGGATTCCACTATGAACATCTCATGACACGACACTTCAGCCCTTGTCAAGAACTAAAACTATTCCCGCCCACACTCCCTAATATTAAAATGATTCACCGTAATAACATACATGGGGGCATTTAAAAATATGAAGTTAACAATATCTAGCTAAAAGAAATGGTAACTGGGCCCAAATTGGGCACAATACTGGGACTCAGACATCATTTTCAAATGCAATATTTAAAAAAAAATGTTTTACCATGTAGTACTGAAACAAATCACTATTGCATGGGGGAAAATATTATTTTACTCCATATTATTTGTAATGGGAGATCTAACAATTGCATATGGGTGTGCTGGTCCACATATTTTGGCCATATAGTGTATGTCAGTTAATAGTGTTACTCTAGCCAATTTCTCCATGCAAACCCCAACCCAAATAAACAGAAAGTGTTTGGTATTGGCCTGTGATCGCCCAGTACATAATATAAAAAATCATCTAAGAAAAATGGCCTAAAAAACTATGATCATTGCACCGCTATCATTAAAATAGGCAGATGTTAAATTCAGTCTTACTTACAGATGTCTTCTTCATTGTCTTCATAATCCTCCAGTTCAATCATGGAAGATGGTCCACTTTTAAAAGCTCTTAATCTGTCATGAAAGTGTTACCATGTTTAGCAATACTGAGAAGAAACAAGTGGAGCAGCTAGTTCATTTAGCATGGCCCAGGGGGTCAGCCAAGTGTTCCAACCTCAGACAACATGCACTATGTACACAATTAAAGAACCAGGAGACATGTTGCTGTCTACAAAAAACCGTCAGACAAATCACCATTCAGAAACAAAAGATCTCTCAGTTCAGGAGTCAGTAGTAACAGTATTGAAAAGTGTACTTACGTGTTGTCTGACAGTCTGTTGCTTCTCCGGTAGAAATCTCTATTTTGGGGATTTTCCGTCCCCAGCTGTCCACCAACCAGTACAGCAGGCTCTATGTTAACTCTTTGGCAACTCAGATCCATCGGGCTGGGGCTCCGGTCACTGGCCAGGTTCTGGACAGGCTCCTCAGCAGAACCACAGCTACCAGGAGACTCCTCAGGTGACCAGGGTTTCTGTCCAGACACCTGGGGTGTGCTTCTGACTGTGGCCACTGGGGGTGCTGCTGCATTGCATGAGGAAAAGATGTTACCAAATGTGTCTAGAGAGTTCTTGACCATCCTGGGTGCAGAGAGGTCCATTCTATTTAGCAGTGACTGACCTCCAGACCAGGGTATGAAGGATGAATTTACAGGCTGGGTCTGGCTTGGTGCAGGCTTGGTCTTTCTTCTCTCCACCTTGCGTGTTTTGGGGTTGTGGGGCGGTTCCCTTGGATGAGAGGCTGAAGAGCTCCTGCTAATGTCCTCAGAGTTACTGGTCTTCTGACAGTTCCCTGGAGCTGTACTCCTCCTGGCAGGTTTCTGTTGAGCATCCTGGGCCAGGTGCGTTTGCCTTCTGGGGGTAACATCAGACTGGGGAAGTTTGGACTGGGGAGTGCGGGTGTAGAGCCAGTCAAACACCTTCTCAGCTGAACAGAGACAACCACAAATCTGCTTAGAACACAGCCTCATAGTAAGAAATTGAAGACAGAGAATATAATTGTGCATAATACTAACGACATGGAATATAAAATATATTGGATATTTTTTTTCATCGGACAGCGTGGTACGATTACACTGCAAACGATTACAAAGCGAATAAAGTCCAAGGCACTCCCTAACTGTAAAAACGTTATTCATGTAGCATAGGTGTTTTGAACTTTACTACATTTCAGCTCACAGGCCTTCATCAGGGTGCAACAACAAACATGATAAATCAGTGAATTAAAAAGCATGCGGATAATCCAATCAACCAATGATAACAAGGAAAACCAAAAACCATTAGGAAATACAGCAAAAAAATTATAAGGCAAACAAATTTAAAGATTTCGCAAGAGAAACTATAAACATAACTGTCTAGAGACAACAGACAATGAAATATACAAATATAACAGGAAAGGTATTGCTCTGTATAAATGGAGATAAAGATTAATAGGTAAATAGACTAACAACACACACTAATAGCAAGGTACATCAATGTAAGTCAAAATTGGTAAACATATCATATATTCACAAGCAGTAGGTACATAGTGAAACACATCACACACTTAAGACTGGCCATATACACTAATAGCAAGACACCTTGATCAGGCATGTGATTGGCTAAGGACAAAAAAGCAGGAAAATATACTGAGAGCATTCTCTCTTCCCCCCTCCCCGATAGAAGCAGGACCCATAACAACTTATTTGAACAAAAAAATACATTTGTATTTATTTTACAGCTAGATGTGCAACATCCAACTTTTTTTTATGATACATGAGAACAACTTATTTGAATTTAAAAAATAAAATATAGATTTTTACAACATAACTTATTTGGTGGATGTGTAACTGTGGGAATCAAAAGCAAGTGTCGTCCACTTCGCAGGGAGCTTGATTGACAGGTGACCGGACCAATCATACTTCACCATCCGCAATTTTGTCCGACAAAGCAGTCGGGAGAGTTAGTAGATTAACATGGGAGAATTTTAACATGAAAAACGGAGTGTATTGAGTCTGACGCCTTTCTGTAGTTAAAACAACATTCTTTCTTATGTTCATTCATGTTTATTTGATGCTATTTATAACTAGAAGGAAAAGATGATCGTCTCACGAGCAGCTTTAACTGAGGCTCTACAGCGATCTGTCATGACACATTAAAGAGCTACAAAACAGTATTTATTGTTTACAACAATCAAATTTGAAAGGTAAGACTTTGCTTAATGTCAAAAGTAACCTAGCTGGTCTGTCGGCACGTTGTCAGTGTGCTCTCTGCTCCGTGACGTATTTTTCACTTCACATGTTCTTTGTTTTTCCTTGTTATCATTGGTTGATTGGATTATCCACATGCTATTTAATTCACCAGTTAACCATTTGTATTATTGCATCCAGATTAAGGCCTGTGAGCTGAAACACGTACAGTTTTGTTAAAAATAATAGCAGTCCAACATCACTAACCAGATCAACTACTGTTTTTGGTAGAAATCATATATTTATTACGGCAAATAATTTACTAGTAGGTGCAGTAGAATAATAGAAAACCAACAGACCCAACAGTCAAAACATGCATGCTGCTGATTCTGTGTAATTGAATCATTAATTGAAAGGGGCGTGTTCAACATAATAGCAGTGTGGAGTTCAAGCAGTGAGGTCACTCATTCCGTGAAAAAACAGGTCAAGGACAAAGTCAGCAAGTGTTGTACATGCTGGTTACAAAGTTGATTAAAGAGCGGAAAACATACAAAGAAGTGCAGAAAATGATAGACTGCTCAACTAAAACATCTCAAATGCTTCAAAATGGAAACCAAAACCAGAAAGATGTGAACAAAAATGGAAAACCACTGTTGGAATGGATCAAAGAACAGCCAAAATGGCAAAGCCAATAATCACCTCCAGGGTGATCTAAGAACATCTAAATTTACCTGAGAGTATTTCAACAATTAGAAGACGCCTATGAAGCTAAAAGAAGCAAGGAGCCACAGCAAAGTCCCATTGTTGAAAAAACTATGTGCCGAGGTTAAAATTTGCCAAATAACACAGTGACTAGCCTAAAGAGAACTGGCGCAACATTTTTGTGGACTGATCAAATTCAATCAAATTTATTTATATAGCCATTTTTACAACAGCAGTTGTCACAAAGTACTTTGACAGACACCCGGCCCGAGACCCCAAAGAGCAAGCAACAAGTGATCCACAGTGGATAGGAAAAACACCCTAGTAGGTGGGACCTAGGAAGAAGCCAGACTCAAGGGGGTGGCCAGTCCTCTTCTGGCTGTACCGGGTGGGGGATCTGAAGGTACAAAGCCCATTGTATGAAAGTCACATTGTTTATAAGTGTTCAATTATTGTCCAACAATGAAGATAGAAATGGGTGGGCTGTGACCATAGTCTGTGTAGCATCAACACAGTCTGGTGGTCTTGTGAAGGGAGAATGTAAAGCCCCCTGGAGATGTAAAGCTGGCATCACCAGGTGAAAATGTATTCACCGACAGCAGTGACGTGGGCACCAGCACAGCGGGTTGGGCACAGGATGGGGACAGGAAAAAGTCATCAGGCCAGACTGATGAAAGCAAGACTGTTCTCATAAGCAAGACTGTTCTCATTAGGTCTAAGGGCTGCAGACAGTTTGTCAGACCATCCCCAAACACTGAATTCAGGCCACAGTACACTGTGAAGTAGGGCTGACCCCATTCAGTCAACTGGTCGATACTCTTGGTCGGATAAGATTTTTTTTGTCAAGCAGCCGTATGGCTGTGTGACAGCTGTGGTCGGTGGATCTTAATTGGGGAGGGCAGGCTCATGTTATGCTTTGGACCGGAGCGAATGAAACAGTGCACAGCGCACCAAACTCAGTGTGCGACACACCAAACCCAGTCTGCAATACTGTTCCATTTCCCCCAGTCTGGACAGTAGCTAATATGCCCGCACCCCAAATTAAGATCCATCAACCCCGGCTGCTGTGTGAGATCTGATTCCTGCCTGGGTCACTTAAATACACCATTGCTAAAATAAATGAATGTGCTACAGAATATTATAATATGTAAGACAAACAGAGCTACACAAGTAAAACATTTTTTTAACAAACGTGGTTTCCAAAATTATAGTCAATAAGGCCTACCACATACCGTAAGATGAAATTCCCTTTCATTTATCTGCATAGTCTTTTTCATGTGAACACGTAATTGTATCAGTTGTTAGATTCACTTGTAACCTTTCCTCAACTTGAAATGTACTGTTGGTGTTATTAGAACTTTATAAAAAATGCATAATAAATCTGTAGTATGGAAGCATTTCACCAAAGTAACAGGTGATTCAAAACAAGTTGAACGCAAACTCCTGAAGGAAACTCCTCACCTGAGGCTTAATATTAGGAATAATTTTATAGCAGCTGAATCCAGAAATGCCAACAAGCTACAGTACATTAAGACTGATGAGATTTATTTTTGCCTTATCAATCACCCTTTTTACTTGTGTATTTTTTTCTGATTATTTCTTCCAACAGCGCTGAAAATCATCAAACAAATTGGTTTAATTAAAAACAGTGAAAGTGACAGTCATGAAGGAAGGAAAAAAATATGTTTCAAAATTTAGATTAGTTGATTGTAAAAAGAGATTGGTCGACCAAAGAAATTCTTAGTCAGGGACAGCCCTACTGTGAAGACAGTGAAGCATAGTGGCACATGCATCATGATATGGGGATGTTTCTCATACTATGGTGTTGGGCGTAATTATCGCATACCAGTGATCATAGATCAGTTTGAATACACCAAAATACTTCAAGAGGTCACGTTGCCTTTTGCCGAAGAGGAAATGCACTTGAAATGGGTGTTCTAACAAGACAACGACCCCAAACAGACCAGCGAGCAGCATCTTGGTTCCAGATCAACAAGATTAACATCATGGAGTGGCCAGCCTAATCCCTGGACCTTAATCCAATAGAAAACTTGTGGGGTGACATCACAATTGCTGTTTCTGAGGCAAAAACAAGAAATGCAGAGGAACTGTGGAATGTAGTCTAATTGTCCTGGGCTGGAATACCTGTTCACAGGTGCCAGATATTGGTCAATCCCTCAGAGACTGTGGTTATACAACTAAATGTTAGGTCAGTGATTCATTGGATGGCTAAATCTTCAAGAATTTTTCAGTTTATACAGTAAATGTTTTGAGTTTGTAAAGACAAATGCAGACACTATTTTTTGAAACATTCCTTTTTCTTCACTTTCTGTAAAGTAATAACAATTTTGATAGATTTTTCTTCATGTTTTGATTTGGAATAGACTGTGCAATGTTCCCAATGCATTTGCGTGTATGGAAATAAAACCTATTATAAGGATTGTGAGCTTTACACACTGCTATTATTTCGAACACAATGGTAGGTGTTTAACATTTGCTATGCCAATTTAATAAATCTTTTTCATTTTGGTTTTCCTTGTTATCATTGGTTGACTGGATCATCCACATGCTATTTAATTTAACTGTTGATCATTTGTATTGTTGCACCTTGACAAATGCCTGTAAGCTGAAACATGTTGTTGTTTAACTTTATCTCTGCCGCTTTAAGAAAGATTTTCAAAATTACGGCAGAAAGGTAGCCTAGAAATCTAGACGCACCCTAGCGGCAGCAAATATAACTTGCAGCTAGGGTCAGTCTAGCAACTCTCCGTTGACTTGCGAGCTGGAAAAAACAAATTCTGGTCAGGCCAATCACAACGTGTATAGAGTCGGTGAGTGGAATTAACATAATTACGGGAAAACAAAGAAATTGTTGCTGCTGCTGCTGCTGGCGAACAGCGGTCTTCCGAATCGGCTTTGGCCGCGACTCTGGTAGACTTGGAGATAATCTTTTCTTTGAGAAAATAACAATGAAAGGCACTGAAATCATTCTTACAAAAGGAAGATGTGTTCGGAGATTTGCTGACCGGAAACTTCGTTGCTCTGGTTGGTTGTAGCACTATCCTATTGCGTGCAAAAGGAATTTGAAAGACAGCCGTTTATCCCGCCCCTCAGATTGAGCACTGCAAATAGTGAGTTCCCAGACCCAACATCTTGATGTGGGTCTCGTTTGCCAGGCTAGCAGAAAGGGTCTTGGACTTTAAGTTCACTTCTACTTTTGCAGTGTTATTTTTTATAATTATTTTTACAAAACTAAATCCATTATATATATATTTAATTGAGTTTCTTGTCAACAATGATGCAAAGCATAAGGTGACAACCCAAGATTTATTTAAGGCTAAGAAGTGAAAGTCCATCACCTGACATGATTCCAATTGAGCACGCATTTCACTTGAGAGCAAAACTCCTCAAGAATGAGCAGGAACTAAAGGTCTAAGAAGGTAATCTGGTGATGTCTATGGGTTCCAAACTTCAGGTAGTCGTTGAAATCAGAACTGATTTGTACCCAAGTATTAAATCTCACAAATTAAATAAAACTTTGTACAATTACTTTTGAGCCCCTAAAATTGGTTTTAATTCGTAAAAATATTTTTATTAAAGATTAAATTCTGCACTTTGAGCTCATTTTCATTATTTAATTTCAACTCCAATATGCCATAAATTTATGATGGGCAATTTTTTTTTTGTGTGAAGTCTTACTTGTGATGTGTCGGTGCTGTCTAAGAGGGCTGGCCATGGGGCTAAGCAGCACCTCCTCCTCTTCACTTTCAGGCCTCTCAGTTTCCTCTCTGCTCATCTTCTGAAGTCTGCTCCATCTTGCTGCTTTCTTCTCTGTATTCTGATTGGATGAGTATTTTGAAAGTCTTTTCTTTAACTCTGCCTTCTGTCTTGCTGGATTTGTTGTTGGCTTGTCTCTATAGTGATTGGATTTGTTGGTTGTGTGAGTGTTGTGTGTCTGTGTGTCCTGTGTGTCAGTGTCGACGAGCCACCAGGGTTCAGGCTTCCTCCTCCTTCTCTTTCCAGACAACGGAGCATCCTGGTCTACTGCCCCCTGGTGGCAGGGTTCTGCAACCCCTCTATACTCCTCCTCCACCGCTTTACGCTCCTCCAAAGTAGTAACTGGCTCCTCCCCAATGGGATCTAAAAGTTTTTCTTTTTTCCTCCCCTTTCTCTTGTCTTGTTCTCTGAGTTCTGCCTTGTGGTCAACATTACTCACAGGTGCATCCCCTGTTGGTGGCGCCTCCTGGACAGTGAAGGAACTCCATTTCTTTGGGGAAGACTTATCATGGGCAGGTGTGTTGGAGGAGCCTCTGTTAACAGTCTGTCCTTTGCTCATTTTACCGACGTGTCCTGCTGTGGGAGGTCTCACTATTTCCTCTCCTTTAGCTCTGTACCTGGTTGTAGCGATCTCTGATTGGCTGGCATGGGCAAGGGTTCCAGCTGAGGTGTGGTCACTGCTTTGTGATTGCTCCAGAGGCTTCAGTTGTGGTATGGAAGTAGTCCTGTTGGGGTTGGGCTTCCTACAGAGGGAAAACCTGAAAGGACTGTCATCCTCCAAGATCTGGAAGTCATCGTCCATGTCGGAAGGAGCTTCTGTGAAAAACAGATTTTGAGGTGATTTCCAAACATATGCCAATTATAAATTATAAATTGTTTTAGTCAGGGTGGGAAATGAGTACATGCCACCTGCTATTTTAGCAGTGGTGGGTAACTTAACGTTATCTAAAAATAGATTGTAAAACATTTTCTTTATTTGTATACAAAAAAGTATATGATTGGTTTTGGGAGCTAGTATATGAGCCATCCAGCCTGATATGATGAGGTCAAGATGAAAGACCGCTGGTGAACTGAAATGTGGTAACATATTCCCAGATTTACCTGGCCTGCTGCCTGCTCTTCACCAGTATGTAGAAAATGGTCTAATGATAACAGAGTCTGGCATATTTTTTTTACTCCCTGATTGTAGATGACATTATTAAGGCAACAAAAAAGGTCAGAATAATACATATATTAAAGGAGAATTCAGGGCAATTTTAAAACATACCTCTGTTGTTTGGATATCTGGAGTGCTGTCAGTAGCGAGAATAACTCAAACAATCTGTATTGCCAAAACCGTGTTATCCCCCTGCTCCAGTTTACACCCATTACGTATTTACAGGGCAAATTTTAAAACATGCTTTTAGTCTCTAAACATGTTTGAAATGTCATTACTAGTGCATATAGCCATGTGCAGTGATTCCTTATAGTGAACACAGCAAATCTAACAAATCAGCCAGTGTACATAGCTGTGTTCAGGGTGGGAAATTACCAACCACCAAATGTGGGAGCTTTTTCACATTGACGTGTAACTTTTCCTAATCTACCAGCCTCTCTGGCGGGTGAATTGTCCAACCTGTAATACTTTTTTTTGTTATTGGGCTACAAGCATTACTTGTTTCGGATTTGAGATAAATGCAGTTGAGAAAAATGCGGAAGCTTAATCATTAACAATAAAAGACGCCCTTCTGTCATGGTGCATATTTGTGTGGGTATTGCACGCCTGTGAGAAGGCCAGCCTTGAGCTCCAGTACCATGATATACATAGTGCGGTACAGAAGAGAAAATCTAGTTAGTTCCCAGTATTAAGCCAGAGTAGGCTAGATTAAGTCAATGTCGAAAATATAAAGGAGTAAACGCGTATAATTACAGATATGAGGAAGTTGATGTGAATGATACGATTGTCATTTCCATTATCGGAAAAAGTAAAACACACACAAACGGCACAGAATGCTTATTGCTCATTGGATGATTCTGCTGTCACTCAAATCACTTGTTAAATCTGGGATTATGATAAATTCCACTATAGTTTTACCAGAGACATTTACACGCACAATGTTCAACTTCTCAACTGTAACTTAGTTTATTTACAATGGATTCTAATTCAAGTATCTTATTTTGCCATAACAGTTTTGTATTATATTAAACGTTGTATTATGGTTGGTTTCATTATTGAACAGAAATTTATGGGCGATAATTGTTAGTCAGAAGGCAGTGGTTAGGGAGTCAGACTAGTCGTCGAAAGGTTGCTGGTAGGGATGGGACGATTACCGGTTTCACGGTAAACCACAATAAAATGTCAGTATGGTTAGTATTACCGTTATAATTTTAATTAGGGTTTCAAGCACGTAGTGCTGAAAACCTATTGTTATTGTACTGATTATTATTATTATTATTATTATTATTCTCCCCTAAAACGCATTGTGCAGCCCAAACCGTAAGGGCTAGAGACTTGAAACTTCGTCAGATGGTAGTACAAAAATCGAGGAACGGTTCAGAGAATATGAGCCCGATTGGCCCATAGGTGGCGCTACAGCGACCAATTGCGCGAAACTGCTTATAACTCCTGAACCGTAAGTCGTAGAGTCAAGTGCCTTATACCGTTGGAAAAGTGGACTCCTGACTTAAAAAACGTATATCTCCGATTTCATTTCCGCCATGATAGTTTTTCGGCCATTTAGATTTTTGTCAAAAAACTACTTTCGCGAACTATTCCTAGGTTTGAAATTTTGATTCGCGGACGCTAAGGGGCGCAAAATGGATGCTGTGGGAGGAGCCTATTTTACTAAAATGGCTATAAATCAAAAAGTAAATGAGATATCTTCACCAAACTTGGCACACATGTGAAGGAGTTCATTCTGTGGTCACAGTAAAAAAAAAAATGCAGATCGAACACTAGGTGGCGCTGTAACATTAAAAAAACATAAGGGCTATGACCACCTGACCGTTAGTCCAATTGACTTGAAATTTGTTATGCAGTGTCTTGGTCCAAGGTGCCATGTATGTCTATGAGGACATTGGTGTATCTAAAAAAACATGGCCGCCATTGACCAATGAAATTAGAGAAGTGTGAACACATATGAGACAAGGTTAACGGAGGCCGATCGGAACGAAACTTGGTGGGCATGTTCAGCTCACGGCCAGAGACAGGGGCGGACTGGCCATCTGTGTGATCTGGAGAATCACAGAATGGCCAATACTCCATGACGGCCGGCGGGCCGGCCCACCACCCTCCACGCACGCAGTCATCACCTGTTTTTCCCCCCACTATTCTGTTTCACACTCCAGTACTGTAGGTGGCAGCAATGCACCTTTAAGTTGGATACCAGCTGCACTGTCCCTGGCCGCGAAATAAGGAGAAGAAGTGGAAGAGTAGGAAAAAATCAACAGCGAAGTTATATAGAAGCATAAAAACAAACAAACAATATGCATAACGCGGCCGCGGGTAAAAAACGGAAAGAAAAGGGTGGGGCTGAGAAGGCGAGAGAAAAGAAATTGCGAAATTTAGATACTGAAGCCGCTAAATGTTACAAATTAACTGAAATATTTAGCAGCCCAGCTAGCAGCAGCACCTCGCAATTAAATGTTACCAGCAGACCCAGCAGGGAAGAAGTGAGCCAGACAGATATGCAGCAACATGCCTCCTGTGATGATGAGGGACAGAAAGTTGAGCTGGTTCCACAGGCAGATACAGGGCAAGTAAGTATGGAACATGAGAGAAAGAGAGTTACTTGGTATGATGTTAGGAAGTGATAATCAGCTTGCTACATTTTTAATGATTACAGTAGTTAAAACAGCTAAACTTCAACATTTTAACTGTAAAATGCCACATGCAGTAGCTATTATTAAGAAATATGTTGTACTTAAAAAAAATGTTGGTAACATTACAGTTAATGCTTACAAACTTTGAAGATTTTGAATACAGAAATTACATTTGTAATGGTGTATTTTCATTTAGATGTGGTATTAATATTTGTGCAGTAAGATTAATTACTGCATTAATTAATTAAGATTATTAAGTAATAAATTCATTTTAAGACAGCATGGAATAGATTGTATAATATGCTGTTATAACAGCATATTATATAAAGTATTCCATGCTATCTTGGAATAAAACCATTTTTTTTAAATCCTTTCCATCATTTGTTGATTCAGGTTGAGCTTAGACCAAGAGCAGAGAAAGACACCCACTCCAGCTCAACTTTAATTTACTTTAAGCGCCCCAAATCAGACAGTCACAGCTTAGAGGTTTTTTTTCATACCACCCTCAGAAGAAGACAAAATACCTGACAGTACAGAGAGTGTTTAAACACAAAGATGGCACAGACAGAAAATGGCTTACATACTGTGAAGAGAACCATACCCTGTATTGTACAGTATGTTTAGCATTTGCCAAACCAGCTGAAACCAGTCCCTTCATAAGTGGAATGCAGGACTGGAACCATATCAGTCAAAGAGTTGAGGAACATGAAAGGAGCAACATGCACAGAGGTTGTGCTGAGGCATATTTTTTGAGGGCATCTAAATCCGATATAGCCAGCCTGCTACATGGTCCCCAAATTGTGGCTCACAGAGATCAAGTGAGGAAGAGACGGCAGGTGTTAGAAAGAGTAGTAGATGTGGTGAAGTTCATAGGAAAGAGAGGACTGAGCTACAGAGGACAGCAATCTGAGGCAGCGGACACTCTAGATGACCACAACATTGACCACGGCAACTTCCTAGAGCTCATCATTCTTTTAGGGAAATATGATGTATGTTTGAAGGAACATCTCACTGAGTGCATAGAAAAAAGTAAAAAGATGCACCAGTCACAGGCTAGGGGTCGCGGTGCTGCTTTAACATTTTTGTCCAAAACCAGTGTGAACACTGTAATTTCTACAGTGAAGTGTCTAATTCAGGAGACCATTGCAAAAGAGGTTGCTGAAAGTGTGATATTATCTGTGCAGATAGATACAACCCAAGACATTACGTCCCATGAGCAATGCTCTGTAATTCTGAGATATGTTACAGATGCAATTCAGGAAAGGCTTCTTGCAGTGGTTAAGTGTGAGGCATCCACTGGTCAATATTTTGTCCAGATGCTGACAGATGTGATGGAACGTTTTAATCTGGACATCAGTAACTGTGTCAGTAATGCTACAGATGGGGCATCAAATATGCAAGGCCAGTACAGAGGCTTCTCCACACTCCTGTCCTCCAAAGCCCCAAACCAGGTACATGTTTGGTGCTATGCACATGTGCTGAACCTAGATCTGGCTGACACAACGGAAATGGCCATATCCAGTGGGGCCCTCTTCTCCCTTATGAATGACATTGCTGTGTTCATTCGTGAATCGTATCAAAGAATGAATGTGTGGGAACAAAGAAGCCAGGATACTCGACACAGACGTCTCTCTACTATCGGAGAGACAAGGTGGTGGGCCAAAGATGTAGCCTTGAAGAGGATCTTTGGGTCATTTGGAAAACAAGACCAGGCTTTATACATTGATGTCCTCATGACACTCAACGTCTTTCAAGGTCAGGCCAATTTAAAAACTGCAGTTCGTGTCAAAGCTAGAGGATTCTTAGAGGCTCTGATGAGGTATGACACAGTGTTAACTGCTCAGCTTTTCCTGCGGATATTTGAGGTCACAACACCGCTGTCAAAATACCTACAGTCAAGTGGACTAGATATCTTAACTGCACACAGGATGGTAATGGCAACTCCAAAGTCCAGTGGGCAAATGCACAACTCATGGTGGAAGAGGACTGTGAGCTTGAATTGGAGGCAGAACTTCCACAGAAAAGAAAGAGGAAAAAGAAGATGATGGCTGGAGAAATGACAACAAGTGATGAGACTCTCACAGATGCAAACAGAGCCTATGAAGTTGAGGTCCATAACCAGATTATGGATACAATCACTGAGAGCATCCACAGGCGTTTTCTGACCCATGCTACACTCTATGCCGACTTGGCTCTTCTTGAGCCGAGAAACTTTGCTAAAGTGTCATCAGGTACTCTGCCTGATTCAGCATTTCAAGAACTTAGCAAATGCTTGCTCAGGTTTGACGGCAGAGCAACAGCTGTCAATTTGCAGTCTGAGTTAAAGTGTCTGGCAGCTCAGTGGCCACGGCTTAAAATGTCTGCACTTGAAAAGTACAAAGTCAGGATGGTAGGAGGTGGCTGTGATGATAACGAAGAAGACACAGATGTACTAAACAAACAGTGCAAATCTTGTAAGGAATGCCCAGTCTGTTGCTATCAAATTCTGAAACGCTACAACCTCTTCACAGATGCCTATCATATCCTTGGCTGGGGATACAGGTACCTCCTTACTCTGCCTGTGACACAGGTAGCTTGTGAGAGAAGTTTCTCTGTTCTCGAACACATCAAAAGTCGAATTAGAAGCACACAGTCACAAGAACACCTGGAAGCATTCATGCTTATGACAACAGAGAAAGACATCCTCATGTCCTTCGATAATGACTTGGTCATAGACCGAGTTGCAGAAAAAAGCGTTGTGTTGAAGAAAATCCTTATCCCCCAACATTGAGTTAAATGCCATTGCTGGATTGTGTTTTTAGGTGAGTATTCAACCTATATTTTTATGTGAGTATTCAAGTTAAACTGTATATTAAAACCTCTTTACTTTGTGATTTATCCTATAACTCATATAGTACTATGTGTTGTGTGTTTTAGATACCTGTTTGGTATTGGTTCAGCCAGAGGGACTGCAGTGTGTTGAGACCTCCATTTATATGTGAGTATTCAAGTTAAACTGTATATTAAAACCTCTTTACTTATTGATTTATCATATAACTCATATAGTACTATATGATGTGTGTTTTAGATACCTGTTTGGTATTGGTTCAGCCAGAGGGACTGCAGTGTGTTGAGACCTCCATATGTGAGTATTCAAGTTAATCTAGAATCATATGCTTTTAACACAACATCTAGTCAACATCAGTGCTATTGCTATAATTTGGGTGGTATGGTATCATGAGCCACAGTTAAAGTCTTGTGACACTCATGCCAGGCGGCAGGCGTTATTGTTGTAGTTGTCGAGTTTCCGCGGGCCGATTTTTAGTCCCAGTCCGTCCCTGGCCAGAGAGGTCTGTAAGAATTTTGAAAGAAATCGGACACTAATTGGCCCAAAGGTGGCGCTACAGCAATCAAATATACAAACTGTTTATAACTCCTAGACTAAAGGGCATAGACTCAATTGTCTTATATCAGAGGAAAGCTGGACTCCTGATGAACAAAACGTAAATCTTCGATTTCATTCAAACATGATGGATTTTCCGCCATTTTGAATTTTGTCAAAAAATTACTTTCGCGAACTAGTCCTAGGTTTTTCGCCCGATCGGAATGAAACCAGTGCAGAAATGTTCTCTGGAGTCTGAATATTAATAATTATCAAAAAAAAGTAGAAATTTCGATTTGCGGACCCTAAGGGGCGCAAAATGGACGCTGTGGGAGGAGCGTATTTTACAAAAATTGCTATAAGTCAAGAAGTAAATGAGATATCTTCACCAAACTTGGCAAACATGTAAATGAGTTCATTTTGTGGTCAGAGTAAAAAAGAAATTGCAGATCGAACACTAGGTGGCGCTGTAACATAAAAAAACATTAAAAGGGCTATGACAGCCTGACCGTTAGTCCGATTGACTTAAAATTTGGTATGTAGTGACTTGGTCCAAGGTGCCATGTATGTCTATAAGGACATTGATGTATTTAAAAAAACAAGGCCGCTGTCAACCAATGAAGTTTAAGCACCTATAAAACTAGGATAACGGAGGCCATTCGGAACCAAACTCGGTGGGCATGTTCAACTGAAGGCCAGAGAGGTCTGTAAGAACTTTGAAATCGGCCACTAGGTGGCGCTGATTAGTTTGTCTCTATAATCACGTGGTGTTATACACATCCGCACAATAAGTTTATCATTTAATAGATTTCCTCATGCTAAACAAATTTGCCTTCAGAATAAATGCTGTCAGTCAAGTTCATTAAATAATCATGAATATATTAAAAACGTGCTTTTTCGAACTTGTCCTAGGTTTCTCGCCGATCAGAACCGGACCAGTCTATGACAATTCTCTGGACTCTCTAGATCAATAATTATCAAAAAACTGTTGAACTTTGACATTTGGATGGCTGTAACAGGTAAATTGCCTGTATTGGCTTTAAGTGAAATTTTCCATCTATTATTTCAGTGGTTAAAAGCTTGCTAAATATAAACGTAATATATTAAATGCTTAAGTGATTAAGGGTTTTAAATGCCTGAAACCCGACAAACGCTGCTTGCAGCTTTAATTTTCATTAAAACCGTCTTTGTTAAGTTGGCTGGCTTGCGCAGGTTTTACTTCGCGTGAAAGTATAAACGGAGCGTTAGTTTTATATAGACATTTATTCATACACGTGCACGACTCTGTTCATCCGTCTATATTCAATGCATACAAGAGAAGTGGCATACATGCAGGTATAAAACCGTAATACCTCAAATATAACAACTAACACTATTACCGTAATGTATTGATAAGAGTGTAATCTAAATATGATATTTAACACCCCCACTCACTCTTATCTTATTTGGGTTACTGGTACATAAAACAAAACAATAACATGAAGCTTCTTCATTACCCTTGTGATAAACACTTTACACTCCTAAGTGCCAAACATGTCTCGTGTAAACCTTTTCAATTTCAGCTTAGTAGCTGGCTTTGTCAGAACATCAGCAATCATTTGTTCAGTAGGACAATATTCCAAAAT
>JACXGM010013349.1:0-23103 GCA_016801145.1 Umbra pygmaea | reverse complement strand
AATCTCCAGTTGTGTGAACAGCTCGTACCATCCTGGCCTCTCTAGCCCACAGCTCATCTGATGGTATGTTTGAAGAGGTGTCAGTGCTGATGAGTGACATGTAGGAGATCACTAGGGCTTTCGTCACTAGGCGACATCGCTTTTGTGTGTTTGGGGGGGCTTTGCATGCGGAAACTAGGGGTTTTCACCATGTTGTGCACATTTTATTTCTAGATGCCTTCTGTGTCGCCTGGAAGACAGTGTGCTGTGATTGGTCAGATAGCCCTGCACTGTTCTTTGTCTTTTGAAGACAAAAGGCTCTTTGCAAAAGTATCCCATTTGTTTCGGTAACCACCACCCACGTCTTTTTCTGCGCGCGCAGAGAACACTTCTGGTAACCTTAACCCTAATTTTAGAAATGTCAGTCCTTGTTTACTTAGTATAAACCACTAATAGAATGGAAACGCTTTTTTTAATGCTGAAAGCGTGAGAGTCACGCCAGATGCGTGAGTGTTGGCAACCCTGCCCTAAGCAAATGAGGTCAGTTTTAACCTTTACAGTACTGTGTACTACTGGCTGGCTGTCCTGCAACCTGAAAGTGCTAAACTCCACCAGCCCTCATGGCTGTACTACGCTTCAATACCCTCCCTTCACGCTGCCATACTTGTTCCTACCTGTTTGATCTTCTCGCGGTCCTCCGCGGCGCTGCCTTTGGAAATGATGCGGAGGCTCTTCTTAAACATGACCAGGCGGGTCTTGGCCTCGCTGCGCTGGATCTTAGGCAGTCGGTTCTTCTCCTGCTGCTGTCTGGCCTTCTGCAGCTCGATCATCCGCTGGTTGTAGCACTGCATCTGCTCCTGTTCCTGATGAGGTGTTCACAAAGACGGTACGAAGGTCAGCAGTGCGCTTGAAACCGTTCATTCGCAGCCATACAAACACAGTTAGCGTACCTTCTCGTGCTTCTTGAGCAGCTGGTGTCGTTGGAGGAAGTACTGGTCTTTCAGCTGCTGCTTCACCAACTGGTGTTTCTCATGAAGGTTCTTCTCCTCCAGGCCCCAGATGGTATCTTCCCGGTCTGGCCACCGAAAAAAGAAATAGGCATCAAGCCAACCCGATGACGGCACTAGTACACAGGTAAATTATCTGGGCCTAACAACGGCGCCATGATCTGGAGTCTTTGCAGAGGCGTTAGGAACGTCTTGCGCAAGAGGATATACAGTGGACATAAAGGGCTGGAGGTTCATAGGAATGGGTACCATTTCTGGAGAACAATGCTCACTGAAACCACATGAAGAATAGGACTACCACATGGGAGGTTTGGGCAGGAATGACAGCAGGACATGAGACCTGACACATCTGCTGACATTCCCTCCAAAAAAGCCTTCACAGCAAAAAAATCTGTACCTATATCTCAAACATATTTCAGGGAGCGAACGCTACCACTGGAGAAGAACAGCTACCATAATTCTGTATGTTACAACATTGATGTACCTCTGATCAGGGCCTGTTTCTTCTCAAGACAAACCCTCTCCATCTCAGAGATCTCCTTCTTGTTCTCTCTGATGATCGTCTTCAGAGTTGTGTCCAGGTGGTTCTTCTGGGTCAACAGAAAGCTTTGCTCCTGAAATCAAGGAAACAGGAAGTGATCAGACACTCTATGTTGATAGTGGATAAGTTAACACTAGCATCTGAACTGGACTTAAAGGCAGTGGTAGATTCATATAGAAGGCTGCTTTTGCATACCTCTGCATCTCTCATTTGAGCGAAGTCGTTCATTTTCTGTTTTGTGGTATCTTTCCGTGTCTTTCTAGGGAGCTTGTCAAGTTCATTCTTCAACTGTAAATGGAATTGTGAAATTGGTAAAAATAACTGCTCCTTTCATATTTATACACACACACACGCGCACACAGTCACGCGCACACACAGTCACGCGCACACACAGTCACGCGCACACACAGTCACGCGCACACACAGTCACGCGCACACACAGTCACGCGCACACACAGTCACGCGCACACACAGTCACGCGCACACACAGTCACGCGCACCTCTTTCTTCTTCTGCTTCATCTGCTCCTGAAACTTATTATAGTCACGCTCTTGCTCTATTCGTGTGCGTCGGGTCACGTCGCGGAGCTTGAAAGCGTGCTCCGTCTCCATCCGCTCGATGGTCTGCTTCTGCGTCTTCTCTAGGGTCTCTAGCTCAGTATCGTAGTACTTCTTCTTTGCCTGAGAGACAAAGTGGTAATGGAATCAAACGTGCTTAGATAAGAGGTCATCCTGGTTGGCAGGGATGGGTCTAGCTGGATAGGATAGATTCAGTCAGGACAATTTTCCCATACATTCATTTTGTGTTCTTTTTCCTATAAAGAGGCATGTGAACAGCTGTTTGACTCAAGTGTCCTCCTTCCAAATCAGAGGACAGACAATATGTTGTAGTGGATGAAGTGAGGTATAATAATAATAATTTATTATTTACTTTTCAAATTTACATTTCAGTGCTCCAAAATAGTGTGTGTGCGCGTGCGTGCGCGTTAAGACCTACATTCATTTCCTGGTCAAACCGACGCAGGATCTGCTCCTTCTGAGCCTCCAGCTTGGTGTTGAGTAGAGCCTGAGCTCGGTGCTCTTCCTTCTGCAGCAGGCGCAGATCACGCAGTTCTTGACGCCTACAAACACACACCTCGATTGTAAGTTAAAAGGCCATTTGCACTTGATCTACACATGCTGTAGTTTCAGACAATATTGTGGATGTAAATAACTCTGCACCAATAAATAATACAAAATAGTGAAAACACTGTAGACTGAACTGAATCAGTTACAAACAAGGTAACATTTTACCTTTGTTATTAAGAAGTCAGACTGGGTGAGAAATATTCTCTATAATGAATTACAGTAAGAGACTTCATGGGAAAATTCTAGCTCCCTACGTCAATATGACTCCAACAGTCTTTTCACGTTAGAGGACAGGTAGATAGTACAGATGACTCAGCACTAGTCACTGTCTGGACAAAAGCCTGAAAAAAGGATGTCACCTCACCTCATCACCACTAGATGGGGCTAAGAGAACACTACGTGATGCAGGTCTTTACTGTCAATTTTGGTTCAGAATTGAAATAGACTTTTACAGTCGAATCCCTTTTGATCCAAATCCATATATTTGTTCACCAGAAATACAGAAGGCTTTCAAAATGGACAGATTTATGGTCATGAATACAATCTTATTATGATCTGTCACATCCCTAGGCATATTTCATGCTATGTTGCTCACAGTTGACAGACTATTTTACACACAATGTCACCATTTCAGACATTTTCCAGCTGGATTCATATGAAATGAATAATAGCCACATGGTGTATTAATGTCCTGATCTTAAATGGCAAAGACTGGAGCAGATCTGAGAGATGAAAATAGCTTGTTTACTTTGGAGACATCTATACTTGGCCAAGGTGTTCAGCAACTTAGTAGAGTCAGAGGTCCTGTTTTATACAAGGAGGATTACACCGGCCCTTTTTCCAGAATTTGATTATTAAAAAAACAAGAAGGTTTTCCTAGGAAGCATTGTCACTTGCCTGAGGAACCTCATCTCCTCGTCTTTCTTCTCATCGTCACCGATGATCTTTGACGTGGTCACACTGACTTCAACTCCATCCACGACAAACTTCCTGGTACGCTTGAGTGTCTTTTTGGAAAACCGAGAGTCCTGGGGGACAGAAAAGGATTAGAAATGCAGTGTCACACTAAGAAGATAGCAGACATGGCTTTTCCACCATCAGGAAATATTGTTTTATCTTATTATCCTTTCAAAGGTAGAGGAAGCCAGTAATACTGGCCATAAATTTCTTGTCCACCATACCCTTCACTCTTTTCACAGAGAGACTAAGCTAGATGACTTTGTTCCTACAGGGCAGCTCAAAACCATGAGAAACTATTTATTGTTTTATGTAATTGTCATTCTAAATGATGTTTCCTGTAATTTTTGCCCTTTGTTCAGTATAACTCTTTGTAGAAATAAATGTCAAATAAAAAATGTATTGCAAAAGTACAGCCTTTCGGACATTTAACCGGAAATAGTACCATCAGTCTAGAATGATCCTGTCAGGCCGTGTTCACTTTCATTTCCCTGATATTTTCACGTTGTTTCTGGCTGGGACACAGGGGTAGACAACTCCTAAGAGTGTGGCCATGACTGACAATGTAACTTTAAAAAGAAAAGAACATTTCAAAGTTCATATTGGGTAATGCCTTTGTAAATTTTCAAATCCCTGAACAATTTTATTGTATTTCAGAATTACCAATATTTTATGTTAAAAAACACTAAAGCTAAATTAATGTAAGGTGACCTTGGTGTTATTCTAAGAAATATAACATATGTAAGAAAAGAAATAAATATAAATATAAATATAAATGTAAGAAAATAAAACTTAATAACTCCTTTAGGTATTCATCTGCTTTGCCAGGGGTGTTTCTGGACAATCTCGCGACGTAGCCGAGATCTCTAAGCGTCGCTCCTCCTTTGGCAAGCGTTAGGATTTGAGCAACTTTGACAAAAGCCAAATTGTGATGGCTGGAAGACTGGGTCAGAGCCTCTCCAAAACTGCAGCGCTTGTCGAGAGTTTTGTGGACTTCAGTCATCAGTACTCTTCCGTCAAGTGGTTGACGGAAGTAAAAATGGTGAACTGGCGACAGGGTCATGGGGGCCAAGGCTCATTGATACACGTGGGGAATGAAGGCTGGTCCATGTGGTCCAATCTAACAGATGAGCTACTGGAGCTCAAACTGCTGAAAAAGTTCATGCTGGTTCTGATAGCAAGGTGTCAGAACCCAGTGCATTAAAGTTTGATGCGTATGGGGCATTCCATAGCACATGAATTCAATCCTCACACATTACTGTCCACATAAAATAATTGCAGAGAAATCTTTAAAATATCAAACAGAAGACCTGAATCTTTTAATTCGGTTATATGAAGGGATAAAAAGTGAATGTGTAACGTGCCTGCTGAACAAACACTGTTGTCTAATATGTCACTTACTAGAAAGGTAAGTAAACATGTCCTGCTGTAGCTATGCTTCCAACGCGGAGACACTGTATGACAACATCTCTGTGTGGGTGTGTTAAAGTGAGCACACATTCCCAGTGCCCAGAGTTCCCAGAAAGCTGTACTGTAGCAGCAGCTTCCTCTGGTTTGTCTCATACATGTCCATTCATAGAACCGCGAACCTCCTGCACGCCCATCTCGCCTGTACACAGCTCCAGACTGTTAGCCCATCTCGCCTGTACACAGCTCCAGACTGTTAGAGAGTCTCAAACAAAGCTGCCATTTATCAAACGCAGAGGCAAATTAACTGTTGAATAATCTGTTCTGGAAATAAATATTACAAATGGAACATACAAGTCCAACAATGCCGGCTCCACAGACCACTAGAACCTCCGGCAGCTACAATGGCCACATAGAAACGTTCACAATACTGAATGCTGAATAGAGCCCAGGACAAAGCACCATTGGTCATAATGAACAGACAACTCAATGACAGTAGATCTAACAGACATGGCATCAGAGGATGGAGCTTTCCACCTTCCACAGAATGGCAGCTGTATTCTATTTCAGAGACCTTTCCAATAACTGTAAATACAGATCAAAGGGACAATCTGCAGTTGCTGTATCAATCTTGGGACAAAAGCAGTAGTCACAATGTGTCCCTAACTGACAGAATGAAATGTTATAACAAAGCAGTGTATTTGTTTTGATGGGCTGCACATGCACAGTTTGACATGCTATGTTGACACACTGTAGTGTGATTTTTACTGCATTTTATGCCTTCAAATTAAATCTGTATCCATCTATGCTAAAAGATTTTTTTGTATACAAAGTAGGCAGCTAAATGTTAAGAAAACCTCTACTTTTTACCAAAACTGGGTCGGGATGATGATTTGTTGTGGTTATACATAACCGAATAGCTAATTAGCTGTTTGTTATTGTTTCAACGGCTGATTTAAGACAAGGTGGTTGTTCAGCACACACCCAACGGGCAAATGACCTGGAAAGTACCTGGGAAGGTCTTTTCTTCTGATTTTGTGCTGGAGGCCCGGAGAAATTCAGAGAACCCATAGTCAGGCTCGAACCCGTGACGATCATGACGTAGACTGTCGTGCAATGCAGCGACTTGGCCCACTACGCTACACAGCCCCCAGAAGGTTTTTCTAAAAGGACCAATGCTCACGTGATAACCTGAGTTCAAATCCTCAGCCATCACACTCACTCCTGTCCCAGTACTCTCTCTGACAGCCACACTGGTCCAGTCACTCTCATTTCCAGAAACTAGCTTAATCCAGTTTGTCAAATATGTGAAGACAACGAAAGCTTTTTTAAGTCTTTGACCGGAGACACCAGGTATTAACAATACAATGGCCAACTCTTACGCATGTAAAGTCCAAGCAGGCTCATCTAGTCAGAGAAGTTCTACCAAGGTCATAAAGGGGCCAAGTCATTAAACCCTAGGCTCTTGTTTGTTCTAAAACACCAAAATGACATGTTCACTCACCACCCTGGGGCAGATGGAGCCACCGTTGATGGACAGGTCTCCTGACAGGTTCAGGCTGATGTCCATGTCAGAGGCTGTCACGCTGCCCGTATCAGAGTACCTGTTGGAGACCCTGCCATTGGCGTTGTGGTGGGGCATCATGTCAGATCCTGGATGTGCTGTGTCTGAAGCCTGGCTCCTCACGCTGCCGTTCGGCCTGATCGGAGACGCTGGGTATGGGGAAGGGCCGCTGATGGGCCACTCTGTCCCGATAACGGGCTCCTCTCCATGGCCTTGGTGGACGCTGGCCTGCTCCATCGCCTCAGCCAGCGAGGGCAGGTCTTCTCTCTCGGGGGTGTCTACGGGTTTGCCCTCGTCCGAGGTCGGAGTGGTCTTACCGTCCTCAATGCCCGAGTCGGAGCTGGATGCAGTCTTGCTCTCTGGCTTTTCAGACTCCATGACGTGGAGGGAAAGATGCTGCGCCATCAGCTGGTCGTCCACCATGCGGGGCGGCCTTACGGGGATCGTTGGCTCGTCTGCCGCAGGGCTTTTGAAGGGTGGGTTGGGGGACTGGTCTCCTTCCAGACTGGTCTGGCTGGTTTCAGATGGAGCTTTGCCTGGAGTCTGTGGAGACATGCAACATTGTTATGGATGGAAGTGACAAAGCTTTTTACCAGCCCTTTTCCCCAAGAAGCATTCAGAGCCAATGTTAAACGTAATCCCTCTAATAGGAGCTAAATTAAATGGATTTAGACTTAATGCCTAATGCTCTAAAAAGTCCTAATGCTGAAGTGGTTGGCTTCACATTGCTGGTGTTGACAGCACTACTCCTGAAGGAATGCCCTGGATCTTGTTTAAATTCCTCCTCAGGTTTCCACTTCCTCATGGGCACTGAGCAGCTGAGATAAGCATGTAATCACAATGAAAAACATGCCTGAACACTGTTTTCATCAGAGCTGTGGTATTAATACACCATATACAATGGTATGACAGATAGATTTTTACAAAGTTTGTAAGGGTGTGCTTTGGTCAATAAGTTGTACCCTTAGTAACACAAAGTATTAACAAAAATCACCTCATTAAACAACATCACCATTCATCAAACAACCGGTGATAGTATCTACAGCTATTATTATCAGAGAAAACTGGCAAGCTGGTCAGATCCTAAGACAGCTCTTCATGACCTACACACTTGGCCAACAAGTGCTGCTACTCTGCTTTTTCAACAAAAACCCATCTGCTGATGCTTGGGGTTAATGTGTGTGTCAGACAGACGTACTGATGTCGTAATGCGAGCAAAAGCAATAATCAAGACCACTGCTAATCACCGGCCTAAATTTAACTTGTTTCTGCATGGCAACAATAACTGATATGAATGATTCACCATTAACATCCGGAAACAATTAGTTTATCAACATCTTATGTTAGTACAAGTTAACACAAAGATTATAGTTTTTCATTATGATAACATACTGTTTGGGAAAGGCATTAAGAGATCTGAAGAGGCAGAAACAATGCTTTGTAAGAGAGCCTTTTAGATTTGTGAAACAGTAACACCAATAAACTTTAAATACTTAAGTTTCCAAGAAACGGTAAAGCACTATTTGTGCAAGTATACAGGAAAACAGCATCTATATTTAGTTGTGGGCAACAGAGTGTGTGGAAGTAAGTGTCCCCGGGTTTTGTTCCTTTGTTTGGCTCCAGTGAGGTAGCGAATATCGATGGCCACAGACTTTCTAATTTAGCCCCCCCTCCTACACGGCAGTTAATCTATTATTACTCAGAGTAACGCATACACATAAATAAATTGAATGATTTTGTATTCATTTAAATAAAGACAGTATATAGCCTAAAATATGTCAACACCCGTCACCTATATCCCATTCCGAAACCAGAAATATTAATAGTTGGTAGCACCCAATTGTCTAAACTGTCTTTGTATCATGTAGCATTAAGATGACACTTCACTGGAATTAAGGGGCCCAGTAGAAACCCTGAAAAGAAAATCTCAGTTCAGGTCTGACAAGTATCTAGTGTATGGACTGAAGAACCTACTGTGTGCTCATGAACAAACCAACCATGCCAGTTTGGGTACAGGGTCACCCAGGGAATGTGTGAAGAATGTGCATATGCTGTCCTGCCAGTGAAAAGGGTGTGTTTGTGGGTACGTGTGTCCGCCCCACCCCAGCACAGACACACCCCAAAACTGCTCAGTTAATCTTCAAAGCTGCTGGGGTGAGGTAGCAGAAACCACCACAATGAAAGTACCCATGAATAGAAACTACCAACAATTAATATCATGCCAATATGCTCAGCAGCAAAACCTACAGCGGCCGATGTGAAGAGAGGACTTACTAAACTGTAAACCCCACAGAGTCTCAAGACAGACTTTTTAACACGCTCTTACCAACGTGACGGCGAGCTCTGCGTTCTCATCCTCGTCTCCTTCCTCCCGGTTGTCCTCAATTACCTCCATGACCTCAGCCTTCGCCTCGGCCACCAGCTCCAACAGCGGCTTGTTGCTCTTCACGTTGCTAACAAAGGGATGCTGTGGGGAAAACCATGTTACGACACTGCAACAATGACCAGGGGCTTGGAAAGCAAACAACAGGAAAAAGGGACTTTCACTGAAGAGAGACCATCTGCCACCTGCATCTAACACAGCCGTTCCTAAACAGTAGCAGAACTACCAGAGAACAGCTGCTCAGTCTGATGAAACTATTACCAGTTGATTGGCCCTTGAGTTTATTAAACTAATCTCTTAGATAAGCGCTGAAAAGGGAGAAACTGTTTAAATAGTGAATGAATACATGCCTTGAGAGGGGAACATTCGACAGCCGCAAACAAGGCTGTGAAAATGTAAAGAAAAGATAAAGAGTCATGTATAATTTAGGTGATTTGCACCATGGGTAATTGAATTGGCCCAGCTGGCAGGGGCGAGAGCTGCCCTCTGGGTCCGAGTGGCTAGCCTCAGACATTAGCGATAGCTTTTAACTTCTCCAATGACAGAAAATTAATCAAGTCAACGGTGAGTCAGGGAAAGCAGAGTGCCAGCTATCACACTGTAGACAGGAGGTAGACAGCCAGGCTAAGTGCTGTACTTGAACAAAACAGTGTCTGGGGTATCAACGAAAACTATGAGCAGCACTTTTAACACGCCACCAATACTTAGCTAGCCAAATCTCAAATGCTCTGTTAATGCAAGGTGTGATATTACAGTGAGGATTATGTTGATCCAACGCAGAACCGCTCCAAGACCCTGCATCACAGCGCAGGGCTGCCCTACGGCAGAGCAGCCCTACGGCAGAGCAGCCCTACGGCAGAGCAGCCCTACGGCAGAGCAGCCCTACGGCAGAGCAGCCCTACGGCAGAGCAGCCCTACGGCAGAGCAGCCCTACGGCAGAGCAGCTGGGCTGACCTACGCCTAAACTACGTCAGAGCGGGACTGTGTGTTATCCTATCTCAGCAGGTCTAAACTGTCAGAGCAGGATTACTGGCTCTGAATAACATCAGCTAACTAAACTCCAGATGTAAAATGTTCTCTTCTAGGAGCAGCTCTCTTCTATCCACTCACTGTTATTATTTAGGATCTAACACACTAGAGTGACTCTGCTGTTCAAGCTTCAGTATGTTTACTACGTCACTAGGTGAGCAAAGCAAACACCAGGATGATCCCGGCCATGCTTGATCCAAGGCTCATCCTTCTGAACACCCAGACGTGTGGGATCATGGCAGAGAGGGGGGGTGAAACCTGACAGCCCATGGGCCTGGATGGCTTCAAAAGGCAAAGCATAGCTAGATGCACAGGATGGATCGGCTTTGTTAAAGATGCTAATCGGACCCTAGGTGGTCGTGACGTATCCACTGTAATGGCTGTGCCGATATTTGGTCATGTGGTTGTGTACACAACATGCATCTGCCAATCCCCGCAAAGAACCAGGAAACCGGTAACATGAAAGAACAGGATGGAGAGTTCCAGTCATTTGGGAACCATCCAAGTGTTGAATCCTCGCTCTACCAAGGACCAATCCAATGGACTCATAAAGCTGTGTCCAACTGCTCTAACAAACGCTGTCTCACCGTGGAGCAGAACAGAGAGAACAGCGAGAGATCAACACCTCGAGTGAAGTGCTGAACACCCACGCGCCCTCCTCCCTCCCTAGAGCTTTGGACATTTCCAGCAGGCTTTGGGCCGGGATGCCCGGCCTCTAATTGGGGCGAGGGTGGAGAGAGTACAGAGAAGTCCCAGGGCACCGTTCACAGGAAACAGGAATGCAATCTGCCTGCATTCACATCTGATGCGGGACCCAGACAGGAAGCTCCTATATTTGAATAGTTGTCTCCTTCCTCATTCTCCCCCCCTCCCCGTGACCTCCGCATGGTGATGCTTGTGACTATCGAATCATCTAACCCTTCTCTTGTCTAAAAATGCAAGAGAGGGACCTGTTAAAAGTCTGACGTGGTTAACCGCATTGCGCAAGCAAGAGCCAGAGGGGGACGCGTCGCCGGAGGACTCCTTACCTCCAGAAGCTGGGTGGCATTTGGTCGACTCTCCGGATTCTTATCCAACGCCACTTTCAGGAAATCTTTAAAATCCCGTGACCTTAAACACACAGAACAAGGGGAACATTAATGAAGTGGAGATACATTCACTGAATGTATTCACACACAGTGAGAGGAAGAAAAAACACTTCAGATGGCAGAACACATTGAAGAGTGGGTGACCAGTGGTTTAAACACAGCTATATTTCTTTAAACTAATAAAGCTTTCACTCATAACACTTCATCTGGAGTAGAGCACTTAGCAGCCAAAGAGAACAGGCTCTAGGTCTGATCTCCGCTAAACCAAGGAGCACTTCACAAAACCTCTCTCCCAGGGTCCTTACATCCCTCCCGAGGCCCCACCTCTGTCCAAGGGTCCCCATATCTCATCCCTTTCCTGTGCCCTCTGAACTCACCATTTGCTTGGCTGGTCCAGGGACGGGGGCTCAGACTTGGCTATCTTTAGCAGGACTCTCATGGGATTGAGTTCGTGGTGCGGGGGCTCGATCTGGGCCAGCTCGATGAGGGTGATGCCCAGGGACCAGATGTCCGCCTTGTAGTCATACGGAGCGTCCTTCATTGTCTCACACATGACCACCTCTGGCGCCATCCTGGAACACAACGTAGCACAGCATAGCGCCAAGGGTTAACATTTAAACCCACGATATGGCGAGCATGATGCGTTTCCTTCTCAGTATCTGATGCTCGGTATACATATTCCTATGAAATGTCCTTCATGATGACAAATACTCCAAACCTTCAAAATGTCAACAGTGGTTGACATTCCACACACACTTTCGGTTTGTCTATTGACCAAGTGGACAATAGGGCAAAACATACTTCAACCTGACCACAGGAGATAAGAGGTTTATTCAGTGTTTGTGTACAATCAAAACTGTCATAGTGTACTGTTTCTTAAGATTGTCATTCTCTATCTGGTTTTACATTACAGTGACATCATTGGTTACTGTTTGATAAAGCTTTTGATCATTGCGCAAAATCTGGGCAGGGTGCCTGAGCTTACTATCCTACATTACATTTGGTTACCTGGTCAATAGTTAACTTCAACCTTTAATCTTGATTATTGCAGGACCACGCGGACCCGGCTAGATTGAAAGGTACAGAATAACACCAAGTCATAACTGCTTTTACAAAGGCCTTGTAAAGCTATGATCTAACCACAATGACCTAGCAATACTGTAAGGAATGTTCGTATGCACTATGATATCACACATAAAAGAAAACTGGTTCCCCAGGTGTCCCGGGTAACAGGAAAGAGATTCTTAACATCTTGTTATGAATATGAGTTTTGTGTCTATTGTTTGGTTGCGTTATGGTGCTATGCTGCCTGGATGTGTGCTATCGGTAACTTGTCATAAACTCAACACCTGTCTATCAGTCCACTTTAACTAACCTGCCCAACAACTACATCTGAGGGGTCATAAAGTTCCTGTAATGATATAGGAGGGTCCATGGCTTCTTTATAACACTCCGCAAGCCTTAAATGCCACCTTGATCTTTGATAGTGCACTATATTTAGACAAGAGAAGATCAATGTCAGTGGTCAAGACCTATCCTCGTTCCCTGATTGCTTCACGTTCGTTTGTAGCTCCTGTAAGTTCTTACCAGTATGGCGTTCCTATAAAAGAGTCCCTTCTTTGAAGTGTTCTGGTATTTTTCGCTGACACGCCAAAATCCGCTGCAACCACATACAAAAAGAAAACAGAAAACTTAATTGGCTTTTTAAGGTGTTCCACTTCTTGCTACATAGAATGATTGATAGACAAATGTTATATTCAGTTCTCAAAAATGTACATAGCCCTGGCTAGATTTGTTAAAATATTGGCAATTTTCAGACAATAAGACTGATCAAACAGAAAACCTTTTCATTTAGGGATAATGGTCAGGTGAAGCCCTTAACTATCATATAGTTGTTCCTTTTTAAAACAAATAAACTATAATCACCAAAGTGAGCATGATAAAAGTATAAATAGCCCTGAATAATTGGCACACACGTTGACACACAGGTTTATTGGCAACTATGCATAAATTTCCACACCTAGAGTATGACATGTTTGATTGTCTATTAATAAACAGACATGAATTACAATGAGTTACATAGCTCCTGAGACCCCTGCACATTTCATCCAGCACTGTACTAACGTTGCTGTGTAATGAGCCATAAGAAAAGCAAAAGAACTGTCAATGGACCTGCGAGAAAAGTTAGTTGAATGTCATATATATATATAGGAAAATTATATAAAAATATATCCATAGACCTGATGAAAAAGTGGTGAAGTAGGAGATCTGTTGATACCAAGGTAGACCAATAAATATTTCACAACTGCCTGGAAAATTGGTTGGGATGCAAATAAAACCCAGAAGTACCTTCAGCTAAAATTACAGGCTTCTCTACAAAGCTGTGGCTGTTTCAAGATGCACAAATTTAAATAACAAAATCAAACTTTTTGGTCACAAACACAAACGCTATGTTTTGAGGAGTCAAAAACGCACTATGACAAAACGTACACCATCCCGAAGATGCCCCTTCAGTGGCTACAGCAGAAGGGAAGGTTCTGGAGTGGCAATCAGTCTTCTGATTTATCATTGAGCCACTATGGGGAGCCCTTCAACGCCACCGAGCCCTTCAACGCCACTGAGCGCGCGCGCACACACACACACGTTCTCTTACTCCTGTGATCAAAGACATTTTCCTAAATATACAAACCTCTGATGAACCCATATCAATTTCAGGCTTAAACTTTAATCTTGAGACTTCCGGTTTAGTCCACGCACATTCCGATTACAGATACGGATACAGATCATTTAGTTGGTAGATAAGATACAAATAACGCTTTGTGTGCTTCAGCTTTCTTAGTTCCCTCATCGTGCACATGGTTTATTTGTTGTTAGGCAGGTCATTTGTTTGTGTATTTTGCCTCAGGTGAGCAGGGCATCTTGAGCTGTTGGAGTCTGACAGATCATTGATAAGGGCATTCAAAGATCTCCAACTGTTAAGAGTGATGGTTCAGTGTCGTGAAATCTACAAAAACACTGGTTCTATCATTCCAGAAAAATGTCTAATTTTTCAGAAAGAAAAGAACATTTCAATTTGTCATTTAGCAGACATTCTTGTCCAGCGTGACCTACACCAAGTACAGGGATCTCCCCTGGAACAACTCAGGGTGACGTGCCTTTCTCTGGGGCAACATGACGTTTGGCCGACTTGGGAATCGAACAGGCAAGCTTCCGTTTACAACTCTGACTCCCTAACCTCTGAGCCATGTGGCAACCCTATGAAGTGTGTAAAACATTGGAGGGACCATTACCTAGCTTAATATCCCCCTCCAGGTTGAGGAGGACATTTCCAGCCTTCAGGTCTCTGTGGATGATCTTCAAGCTGTGCAGGTATTCCAGGGCCTCCAGCATCTGTCTGCATATCACCTTGATCTGGGGCTCCATAAGGCCACGGTCCAGCTCTGCAAACCATCCAAAAGGGAGGACTCCAGTTAGGGGATTCAATGTCACATTAACAACAAACGTTTTAAATATAACTCCACTAAACAGTAACATAGTACAACCCATCTTTAGTGGTTACGAATGAAAACCCCTCCATAGGTAAGGTGATTTAATAGGGCAGAAGTATTTCCCAGGCTGCTGACAGAACTGTTGCCAGTAGCCTGAACAGGCCACGGCACCCTGAGAGCCCAGAAAGTGTAAATTGGCTTTGAGAAAACATTGACATGCTAAACCAGACATTCTATATTCCGTGTTTGGTTAGCTGTGTTTGGAACCAGAGACTGCTGTACGAAAAGCTGGTTCAACAAAGAAAAACAGTTCAGGATTATTTCCCACAGTGCCGGTCTCTTCTCTTTTGGCCCAAAGTACTCTGCGACAATATCAGAGCGATTACAATGTGACATCACGTGGTCGCGTTCTCTGATTCGTTCATAATAAAGCAATATATTTAGAGTCAACAGTGGTGTGGACGTATGGAAGCTGAAACATCAGATTTAGAGCTGGAGCACTAATGAAACCTCTATGTTCTAAAGGGGTGGGGCATATCGTATAAGCACTGCCATGCCCCCATTACTCACATTAAAATCCCACCAATCCAGGGCCAGAACTACACTACCGTGTTACTTTACCTAACATGGTAGCATCCACAGCTCCTCCCGCGCAGAACTCAATCATGATCTGTAGGGGAAAAGAAGAGTGTCAATCTGGTGATTAACAGTATCTTTTCAGCAAGTACATATGGAACATTAAAGCTGTAAACAGCATTGGGAAAAGCTCAGCATTCAATTGAAGGCAAACTCATGGTTTCGGGTAGCACTACGAGGCTAAGACAGCCATTCTGTCAATAAAGTCTTCCAAGAATCAAAAAACAAAATATTAACCTAAACAGAAAATGTAAAAAGCAAATTGACATGCAAGGTTAACTATCCTACAGTGTATCCGAAAAACTTTTTCCACATTTTGTTATGTCACACCCTTATTCGGAAATAGATTAAATTCATTATTTCTGTCAATTTTACAAACAATACCCCATAATGACAATGTGAAAGTAGTGTGTTTCAAATTTATTAAAAATAAAAACAAAAAAGCACATGTACATAAGTATTCACATCCTTTGCCAAGACACGCAACATTGAGCTCAGGTGCATCTTGTTGTCACTGATCATCCTTGAGAAGTTTACACAACCTGATTTGAGTCCACCTGTGGTAAATGTAGTTGATTGGACATCATTTGGAAAGACGCACACCTGTCTATATAAGGTCCCACAGTTAACAATGCATGTCAGAGCACAAACCAAGCCATGAAGTCCTAGGTAATGTCTGTAGACCTCTGAAAGGATTGTATTGAGGGAGAGATCTGGGAAAGGGTACAGAAAAATATCTGCAGCATTGAATGTTCCAATGAGCACAGCACTCCACCAATCAGGCATGTATGGTAGAGTAGCCAGACGGAAGCCAGTCCTCAGTAAAGGTCACGTGAGTCCACCTGCAGTTGGGGTCATCTTCCAACTGGTCAACAACCATAAGCACACAGCCAAGATAACGAAGTAGTGGCTACAAGACAACTCTGAATGTCCTTTAGTGGCCCAGCCAGATCCCAGACTTGAACCCGATTGAACATCTCTGGAGAGATCTGAAAAAGGCTGTGCACCGACACTCGCTATTCAACCTGATGGAGCTTGAGAGGTCCTGCAAAGAAGAATGGGAGAAACTGCCCAAAAATAGGTGTGCCAAGCTTGTAGCGTCATACTCAAAAAGACTTGAGGATGTTATTGCTGCCAAAGGTGCTTCAACAAAGTATTGAGCAGAGGCTATGAATACTTGTACATGTGCTTTTTTCAGTTTTTATTTTAAATTAATTTACTAAGATTTCAAACAAACTTCTTTGACATTGTCAAATGTCATTTGAGTGTTTTTAACCACTCATACTTTACAACAATATCAGTCAGAGGCCAAGTTAACAGGGGACAAAGCACAATAAACAGTCTGGAAAATAGTCTGGAGTTTATAAATTATTTTACGTCACTTGAGTTTATGGGGTTCATTAACTTTAAGCTATTACCAGCATTGTTAAGAGTATAGGGGCCCTTTTTAGTTTCAATGGAGGTGCTTGTGTGTTTGAGGCTTTTTACACTACGACAAATTTCGATTTTGATTTCAGCAACGTTTTCCAAATCTAGCCGACGTCGTGTCAAGACATTTGAAGTGTCTAAACTTGCGGGTCTCTCTCGAATTCCACGCGACCTCCAGAGCTAGCACACAAGAGGAATTCGAAAGATCTCATCTGGAGCTTTGCTAATATTTCAGGAGAAATGTGACTTCCGGGGACATTCTTCACTGTAAGTCAATGGGCTGGGCTGGTTTGCTCAAGCACCCAGCTCAAAACCACTTGAATGACACAACCACAAACACACGATTGCTGTCTGGAGACATGACAGTGCAAATACAAACAGTATGGAATTAATTTGACTTGGATCGAGCAGATTCGAGAATTTATCTGTGTAAAGTCAGCCTTTGTCTTGGGCAATCCGACAGGTTGTCATTGTTCAGACGTCACCGTTACATACTCCCCTGATGATTTGGCAAACACACCACAGGCGTACGTCTTGTGTTGCCATAAACACAAAGGGCCCTGCAGCTGGTCTATTCACTGCCTTGGCATGACACCACTGTCCAAGGGTGTGCAAACCCTGCTGCATGTGTCTGAAGGGTTTTGCTCTTTTCAAAATTGACTTATGACTGCATGTAAGTGGACACACGTCAGTCTTGGTCATTCTTCACTTTATAACAAGGGCCTCTTTTTAAAAATAGGTGTGAGGTTGTGTTAGAGTAGATTAAACTACAGGGTCACTAAATCCCTGGTAATCTGCCCAGCAACCCTCAGTAGATACTTTCCATGTTAATAATTGTTTAATATCCTTTCTTTAAGACGTTTAAGAGGTTTTAATTGTAGACAACATGGAGTTTTTTTGGTGTTGAATATACGATTGTTGTTTTTCATCACTACTAGGTTGGTCACATCAACATTTCCCTTTGATGGATTGCTAGAAATGTTTCTGGATGAGCAACGGTGAGAAATGTGATCCATCTGGTCAGACCGCATGCAAACTCCAGAATGTATGAGAACAGGTAAGCACAAACCGACACAGGCAAAGCACTTTACCACTGACCCATATTTGCTCCGATTGACACAGGGAATCTAAGGTGTTCAACAGATAAAAACCTGGATGGTTGATGTTCACTGCTCTCTAACACGCAGACACACTGAACACAAACCAACCGAACCAGAAACCAACCAAACAACTGCACGACAGAGTTTTCAGAGAGGGTTCCGTTGCAAATTCAGGGAAAATTGGCCTAAACCCAAAATTTCCACAGGACGCCATCATCCATTTATTTAATTTTATCAAATGCCTTACACACATGAAAAGACATCAAATACAATCGAGGATAAAAACACAATAAAGTCCAGGACTTATTTCCATTGTGGTCCTCAACATATAACAACAGTACAAGACAAGTCGCATACACAGTGTTTGACAATCAATGACATACCATAAAAACCTTATTATTATAATTTTCTATTCTGCTACCCTCTCTAGTGACCAGGCCTTGATTCTTTTTTTTAAATAGTTCATGCTGGAGATCGCTTTAATTTGCCGGTCTAACTGGTTCAATTGAACTGCCGCTATATAGCCAAAAGTTCCTTTCCCTAACCTGGTGGAGTGAGACCTGTTGATTACTGATTAATTATAAGATGTTGTTTCACTGGCTAACCCAATCTTCCTACCAGTGACAGCTCAGTCAGGCATCTATTGAGCCACCTCAGGACATACAGGTAAATTGTCTTAGCACATATTTAAGTGTACAGAAGGACTGGGGACAGTGATTTGCAACCTCATTTTAAACGGGAATCGTCAGGGTATATATTTTGTGACGCTTCCTATTAAAAATCGACCACCATCCTTTCTCAATCATGAACAAAATTTCTGCAATTATGCCATGTGACACTTTGGGAAATGACTTTCAGTGATGGATGTTTTCATTATCGAAGGACAGAACCAACTGCTCCATTAACGGCCGTAGGAGACTCATGGGAAGACAGGGGTGAGATTAAGTGTCCAAAGAGTATAAGGGCAGATTTTTGTAAACAGACAGACACTGTGCAGTGAGGGATGCAAACAGGACAGCCTTGCTACTGTACAGACGCCGCTTGTCTTTTGTTCAACGGCCTCATGCTCTCTCTTAACCTCTGCTTGGTAACCGCAGAGCAGAACACAGCAGCATTCCTTTAAACGGTGATCTCTCTCCATGTCGAGAGGCAGTCTGGAGAGCAACTTCACACAGTAATTACACCCCATGCAGTAGGCTCTGGGTTAACCCTGGCAGTACCCAACCCTCAGTGTTCACAAAGTGTCACATAGAACACCATAGCCCAATCTTTTCCTATTTGTATTGTTATTTATTATTGTGTAATTTCCTGAAGATAATACTACCACGACCAGCTGTCGTGTCTCAATCTAAAAAAAAGAACTGGTATTTTAAATCTGGGTGTGTCAAATTGCCAGATTTGAAGTGAGCAGAATGTTGTGTGTGTGTGTGTGTGCGCGTTTTGGTTTAACAGATCATATTAGGACCAGAAGTCTTCACAAGGATAGTAATGCTTGACAAAAATGCCCATATTTGGACCTTTGGCCAGTCCCCATAAGGACAAAGTCAATTTCTTACTCAGGGGTTATGTTTAGGGCCAAGGCTACAATTAGGATTAGGGTTTCAATTTAGGGTACTTTCAGGTTCAGGGTTAAGTTTAGGCATTAGAGGAATGTTAAAGCGTAATTCTCGCCAAAATTCAACCTAGGGTCTTTTTGCTTTTTGTTAGTGAACCCGAGTCAAATCTTTTTAGTAAACTGTGTACACAAACAATGTTCTCAATGAATGAGTTCATGTGTACAGCCCCTGAGGGTGATACTTCGAGCAAAGTTTAATGTTGTCGAGCCTTCTTAGTGTTTTAAAAATAGTGATTTTGATGCTATCATATTAGTGCCCCTATCACTCCCATTCAAAATGCGATTTGACTGAAACCGAAAATAGGGAAAATTTTGAGTGGCGTTTCCATCCTAATTATGCATTTAAACAAAAGTTTGACCCGGTTACATAAAAAAAAAATACCTTTGGGTGAATATAGTGAGAGTTACGCTTTAGTTTTAGACATAAATGTTACAATATAATATTTTTAATATTTATATTTAAGGGTTAAATTAAGGTTAGGATTGGGGCTAAGTTTAAAGTTAGGTAACATTGATTTTTATGTTTTCCGGGTCCCCACGAGGTTAGCTGTACACAACTGTGTGTGTGTGTGTGTGTGTGTGTGTATGCGCGTATTAATGTCAGGCAGCTTCATGCTAAAGGCCCCCTGTTTCTCACGATATAGGCCAGCCTCTAGAACCGATTGTTCCTAAACAAGAACAAAGAGCCTTCCTTCTGTGCACAGAGCAGAGTGGGCAGAAAGCCCTGCTCTTACAGACAGTGTTTCAGAGGCTGTGTCTCAACCGCTGGGTCAGTTTGCCTTGAAACATCTCTCCAAAGGACGCCGTACCCACACAGGTCACCGGCACGCTGCAGGAGTCACACGTCTTCCGTTGTCCCCTTGGAACCAGCCTGTGTAAGAGGCCCTTCCTTTGTGCGGTTTTAGAGGCTATGCCCAGGTTTGGTTGTCAGAGGCTTTTTCCACATCCAGAAATGTGAGGATTGTTGTTACACAGAGGAGAGCAGTGGGAGACAGGCCAGGCTAAACCCAGTTGTGATGATAGCTAGTTATGACATAGCTCTACGATGTGTCATCCAAACCTGTCATTTTGAGAGAAGTCAACATTGCGAGGTGAAATATGAGTGCTTCAGCACTGCTGTGATGCCACATCTGACCACACCCTTATTGGGGAATTCTAAGTCAATAAAAAGGCTACACCATCTCTCTGTTAAAGAGTTGTTAGAAAATGAGACAGTAGAGAAAAACTAAGCTTAACCAAGTACACACACACACACACACACACACGAAATGTGTAGTTTAAAGGTATGTACGTGTGTTCACACATCCTTCTTCTGAAATGTAGGGGCCTTCTATAAAGGGACAGGTTCCTTCCATACTGGTATTCTAGCTATCCTCTAACAAGCCTCTAGGTCCCGTGGCGCTGTATACCTACTGCAATATGTGCTGTAGGGGCCCTAAAGCCTTGTCGTGTTTTACCTCACTCCCTGACTTAACTCTCCAGGGGACAGAACAGTTTGGTCTGTACAGCTATAATGTACAATAACTGGCACAAGGCTACAATGACTACAACAACAAAACAGGAAACATTGGTGAATTATACCTCAAAATGTTTACATTATCTTTACTTTCCTTTAGAAGACTTACTCAGCAGTTGTATAACTTTTAGCTGATGTTCTTGTTTCAAAGGTCAGATCAATCACGTTCGGTCTCACAGTGAAGTCAAACGCTACTGTATATTGAGATCAATATAGTTAAATGTCAGAATGCAATCTACTTTAGTTGAAAGAAAGCTTAGCCACCATCAAATAAGTAGGCTCAACCTATTGTTATAACAAAAACTTTGTCTTGGGCTGTTATTGTATTCATTTTATTTCATGGAAACTAAAAAACTCTTTAGATATTTTATGACTCATATCTGCGTGATTCATAATGTCACTTGTTTGTCTTGGAAACAGCAGATTATGAAGTAAATGCAGGAATTGCTTTTGAATAAAGAGAGCAGACAAAGCTAAATCGAGTTGACAGTAAATTATAAACTTGGTGTTTTAAAACCTGAATCCTGATTGGCTCAAAGCAACAGCATAAAGTATGAGACCTTATACAAAGGATATGGGAAGAGAAAATCATGTGGACTGTTCTAAGTCAATAACAAGCTTATAGTAATAATAATAATTAAAAATAATATATAAAAATAATAATAATAATCTCTGGGGTTGCAGTATACGGCCAATATGCGACAAGCTCAGAAGTACATTCAGGCTCTCTGTGCCGTGTCGTGCTAAAGACCACCCCTCAACCATGATATATTGGCCATATACCACACCCCTCTTTTGGGTAACCTGCAAGATTCCCTATCAGACAAGAACCGATTTTTTAAAAACCTATTTTGTATGATTGGTTGAGGTGGTCAACAGTGTTGTGGTCGTTAGGCCCAGTGGGGGAGCTTACCCAAAGCTTGGCATCATAGTAGAAGGCATCCAGGAGCTTAACAATATAGCGGTGGTCACACTTGGCCAGGATGTCGATCTCCACCATGTATTCCTCCAACTCATCTTCGTTCTTCGTCTCGATCACTTTGGCTGCTGCCAGCACTCCAGTCTCCTTGTTTTGGGCCTTGACGACAAAATTAGACAATTAAAAATAGAATAATCTTTACAGTGTTCTTGTAGTAATAGACTGATAATTTATACCTAGACACACCATACAAACATTACTGGTTAAATTTGAGGAGACCCATTCAAATACTGTACGTTTTGATAGAAATGTATACCTTCAACGAGGTGGCATTAAATTGATCAGAAATTATAGTGAAAACATGATTAATTATGGACAAGCTAACGGTTTTATTAGGACACTGAATTTATTGAATTGCTGCTGAAAATGTAGCTTTGCCATTGTATGTGAATAATTATAAAAATCTGTCATTTTCAACAGTGGTAGACATTTGCAACATTGGTAATGTCTTGGATATATAATTTAATCAATTTAATGCCGTCTTAGTGAATTTCAAAAACATGAATCCCTGGGTGTTAACTTTTGACCAGTAATGTATATAAAAATGATATGTACAGTAATACTAAATAGGTGATATGATCCAATACTGTGGAAAATGAACCTGGGAAACAACAGGAAATGCAGGACAAGTTTGTGCATTATAAGGACATTTCAGTTGGTTACACCAGGATGACTTGTACCACAAGGCATGATCTTATAAGACACCAAACATGCTGGCCGCATGGCTAATGGGTGGGGGTGTTAGGGAGGTTTCACTACTTCAGTTTCCTTCCTGTTGCACAATGCACTTCTGTGTTTTCTTATGTGACTAAAATCAAAAGGTTTTGAATATCGTGAAACAGTTACTAAATCTGCAATGAACATCAAGGATTTACATATTGTGGAGAACTGTACGTTTTTGTATCTGGGTACCCGAGAGTGTAAGAGCGAGAGAGATATTTCCCTTAGTCCCTGGGACCCATCACAAACATTTCCAGACAAAAACCCACTCCCAACCTGTCACACATACTATCCATTAAGGACAGTGGCAGCATCACCCTGGCACATTGAAAACACACGCTGGGCAGTCTTCGTCATGCCCCTCGAAAGGGACCCACTTCCAGGTCAGCCTCAGGCAGGCAGCTTTCATCAGCCAGAGACCCACTTCCAGGTCAGCCTCAGGCAGGCAGCTTTCATCAGCCAGAGACCCACTTCCAGGTCAGCCTCAGGCAGGCAGCTTTCATCAGCCAGAGACCCACTTCCAGGTCAGCCTCAGGCAG